>ML783614.1:46963-82163 GCA_009831015.1 Picea engelmannii | reverse complement strand
CAAGCACCAGTTCAACATTCTTTTCTTCGATATGTATGTGGTCCAAAATTGGTACATGTTTTTTCACCAGTATCATCACCCCATGTGTAATGTAACTTGATATGAAATTGTGATTTGGGAATTGTTTGTTCTGCATGCATAATTCCATGTGTGTTTCCTGCAAGCACAAAATATCAGATTGCATTAAATCATAGTCATTCAGTATATCATCCATGTGTGCATTTAAGTTGCGTGTGTTAAGCGAGAGTATTGATACAGATGAATTTGTCTGTGTGGATTGGTAATCATAATGCAATTGCCATTTTGCGGTGGTCCTCAGTCATTCCATCTCAATATCAACTTTATGTTTCACTATGAAGTTATCTTTTGTCAGAGGACTTAGTAAATACGAGTCTATACTTCTAACATGGGACAGTGCTGTGTATACAAGTCCATGTATCTGAATTCTAGCAGGCTGAAATGCAACATTATCAAGTGTTAGGCCTTGTGATCTGTGGACTGTACATGAACATGCAAGTTTAATCGGAAATTGTTTGTGAATCTTCAGTCAACCAGTCTTTGTTGATGTCTATATTGGCTTTGATATTCGCAACATAGGAGTCCAATCACTTGTAGTGTTTGAATTATATAGATAAAACAACTTGCTTGCTTGTCGCTTGCCTATATGTGGTTCATGGAACTTAATCCAAAGGACATCTACTTTTTTTGTCTTTGTATAGCCTTTCAATATTCCATTTGCACCATTCACCAAGCCATCCTGTGAATCATAGTTATAGGCATATATTTCAACTAGCATTTCTAATTTCAGTGCAAGGTGCAAAGGTAAAGTGACTAAATGTTCATGACGTGGGACATTTCCATGGTTGTCTTCTTCCAAGTCAATCAAATTGATGATGATATCATCGCCAGGCATGAGCGACAACATGTGGATATTATGCTTTGCAACATCCTTATTTCTATAGAACGGGTAAGGGAACGTTGGATCTGTTGGTGCAGATCGTAAGCACCTCAAATTGATATAGGTCAAGTCATCATATGTTTGATTGTTTGTGTGCATTCTATTCAGAATTGCAATGAATGTTTCATCTGTCTGGTGCATTGTAGTATGCAACTCAAAGATTTTAATATTGTCTCTCCAGAAGTCATGGGTCACTGTTTCCATGTTAACGATAGGTTGTTCAAATATCAAAGAATATTGGATGGGCTATGCCTGGTAAAGATCGCCACAGAAGATCATGTCAATGTTTCCAAAGTATTTGGTCTGCACATGTTTTATGCTTCTTAGCCGTCTGTCAATGGAATACAAGAACCAACTGCCAATCAAAGATGCTTCATCTATAAAGACAATTTGGAGTTCCTCGTAAAGCTTAGATAATGTATCCAACATTTCCTTGCTAAGTGGAAGAAACTGTGACTTGTTAAAAGGCATTAAAAATGCAGAGTGAACTTTTGTTCCACCAGCATTGTATGCATCTTTTCCTGTGTCTGCAACTATTAGGCCCTTTGGTTTCATAGGATCATAGAAATTATTTGAATCATAGATTCGTATAAGAATTTGGAACAATGATTTAGCTGTGAATGTCTTGCATATTCCTGCTCCGCCTGTAAGGAACACGTGCACAGGACTGTTCATGTTCAACTGTTTTTTAAGGGAAATGTCCTTTACAATTGTTTGTTTTTTCGCGATTCAACAGACGTCTTATTCTATGGTATTCATTATTTTCAATCAGGAAAGGATGTTTTGTAACTTGAAAACCAAGGTTGATACGTTTTTCACTTTCAGCAACTGGAGGATGAGGAAAATCCGCTTGTAAGTCATAGGACTCAGAAGGAGTTCTAGTTGTTTTTGGATTTCTGAATGTCTCATCATGATCGCCAGGGTTTTCTAAGTCATTAAGTGCAACTTCTAGATCGTCCCATGTTGGATTAACATTGTAGGTAAATCTAGCTTCATTGATATGCACTATAGTCTCAATGGCAACATACGCAGCCTCCCATGTAGAGAAGTTATGTATTAATGTCTCTTCGTTTTCATGGAACGGAACGTACAACATCATTTTTTCTCTACAATAGTTTTCATAGTCACAATGTTTATTGTATTTGACAATCCGTATAACACAGGGTTTTTTTCTTTTTGATATGGGTGTCCCATTTTTTTTGTAATGCGATATGAATTCTTCTAAGAAGATATGTCTAATAGTAGATGGACGCTGGATGTAATAATCAATAATAGAGCGACATATGACGTCCTCTGAATTGTCAGGTTCTTGTTGTAGCAAAACTGGTGGTTTAAGCATAAATGTGTGTTTTTCAAGTGGAGATGTGTTTACGAAGACACATTTTCTTGAAATGCAAGTGAGGGGCAAAGAAAGGGCAATGTGAACTGCTTGTTGAGCAGACATTTGTTGAATATTAAGAAATGCATTGCCAAGGGTGCATATCATTTGTATGGCATCAATATGACTTCTTTCGTGTTCTTTGCGTATTTTTTTGAATGCAGATGTCATAGATTTCTCATTCTTCATCATATACGAGGTGCAGTAGCATGCTGCAGCATATGCATTCAGCACGTACTGTGCATCTTTATTTGATTTCCACATAACTGGCATGTCCTTGGAGAAACTATTGTTCCAAATATGGGAGAGTTTTCGTTTAAGGAAAAGTGTTGGTTTCCTAAGCGTTATTTGTATGGCTTGGATGTACTCATCTTCTAATAGATTTACATGTGTCAAGAAGGCATCAAAGCTCATCATTTCGTCAAATCCTCCTTGTTCTAGAAATGCGAACAAGGATTTAGATTTCTCAACAACAACACTGTCCTCTAAACTAACTGGCTCTATCATTCTTGTAGCTCTCATTGGCGGAACGGGAAATTTGTATCTGCAATGCGAGCTTTTTCGTTTTCTACAACTTCTTGTATGATAATGTCTATGGACTTTCGCAAGGTCTGGTTCTAAATGATCTGTATTGCATGTTATGTATTTATCCACAAATTGTTCGATCTTTGAATTCTTATCAGCTCCATAGACTGGTGCACCCTCTATCCACAACAGTGTGTGGTCATGCTCATTTCCCCTATTCTACAATTCAGTCACAAAAAAGTAGTCCGATATTTTTCCAAAAAACGTTTCATCATGGCATATCAATTGTCTCAAAGCATTTATTCTATGTCTATAGTATCGAGTACATGTCACCGGGTCTTTTCGTATGAGGTAGTCAATGTCGTTATTTTACAGTGTATCGGTTTTTTTTTACGTTTTCTGTTACTATGCAGGTCAAAAACGGCAGCCACTAATGGATCCCAGCAATGCTCTGCACTTGACGGCCCCAATTGCCGGATCATTGCAATTTTTTAATTTTTTTTTTGTTGCAAATAGTCAGGAGAGGTGCGGATGTTCTTGAAATCTATGTATCCAATATCAGATTTCATAATTTTTTCTAGGTTTACTTTGTACTTCACATCCTTGGCCAACAAATGTCTTCCTTGTAACTGGCCTTTTCTTATTCGGACCCACATGTAGGACAGAACTTGCTCTATTATTATGCACATTGTTTTGAAAAACAAATTTGTTATGTGACAGGAGAAGTAACCGCTTGAATGTAGTAGCTCCCATCGGACTATTTTATGATAACTGAATCGTTCTGTAATATCAGTGCCACGTGGATCTTCGTAGAACAGTGTTGGAAAGTTCATTTTCTCAGCAAATTTGTCCTTGAATATTCCAAGTGGACGTTGCCCCTCGCCAGGTGCGATTTCGACAATTTTGTCTTGCAAGTCACGAATGCACTGTGAATCTGTGAATCCATGGACCAATGTTTCAGCAAGTGTTTCAGTATCTGATTCATCACTTGTATCAGAATCACTAGGATTTTCGAGAATCTCTGCAGAGTTGCCATGTTCTTCTGAGAGAACATTGTTCTAGTTGGCATTTATACAAATGTTCTCTACTTTGTACAGGGCCCTGGAACATAGTTCCTTTAATTCTTTCATAATAGAATGCACATGCACTTTTCCTGTCTGATACATATTTTTGTATTGCAAGCATCTTTTCAGAGCCACGGCAATTGTAATTGTATTGTTAATGAATTGTGGCAATGCTTTTTTCACAACATCTAGCTGAACAGGCACATTAATAATTGATCATGTTAAGCCCATATTGGGTCACTTATAGCCCCAAGGTCTGATTTGAGCAAATGCAATTCACAGAGAGACAAGTCTCTCATCAAGTTTCGTAAGTGCACTTACATCTTCTAGTGGTGTATTACATCTTATTCGGTCAAGGGTTGCAAACTATGGCAGTTTTCCATTTTCAAGCGATCGTTTGCATGGAAGACAAACTTTCTCACTGGAAAATGGTTTATCGTGCGCTGTTAGCCAGAGGTATTCTGCTTGCAAATCAGGCGTGAAAGACTTTTTTTTTTTTTGAAAAATTCAATTGTTCACAAATTGCACATGCAATGGAAGGAGTGTCTTTCATTTGTTTCATGTAGGTCTCTCTTGCATTTTTTTTTCACGGGGAAGTATGGGTAGAAACTGTTTCCTATTTTTCATGTACACCAAGAACTGCCACAGTTGCATGAACATTCTAGGATATGCAACCGCATATGTTTATGTTTTGTTCTGCACGAACAAATTTCTTTACATTGTCATATGTGAGTTTCTCTCTAAAAGAAAGTGTAGCAATGTATTTTTTTCTCTCGCGCGTGACCTTTTTCAAGTTGTGGTAACTTACTCTATGTTTCTTACCCAAGGGCAGGATGACCTGGTGGAAATTGGGATGAATTTCACTCTCACCCAGTTTCTTAGAAACTATTTTACGTTTTTTTTTCAAGGCCTCTATTTTCTTATCAAAAGTCGGACGAATTTGAGGAATAATTTTTTTCATATTGTGATAACTTACTCTACGTTTTTTGTTTAAGCCCTCTATGGCCTCATCACAACTTAAATGAATTCTACGCATGTTTTTTTTGTTCAAGCCCTGTCTGCCCATATCGCAACCAGGACGACTCTCGTTTTGACTAAAAATCATTCCACGCGTATGCAGATTCGATGTTGTTTAGATGGCATGCACACTCAACCCTGAACTACTGATATCTCCAAGCAAAGGTTCATAATGGATATGTGTTGTATCTGTTTTCAACGACATGATGTGAATTGTTCAATCGTAATTTGAATCGATAACCTAGGAATGGTAGTGCCAACTGGCGAGGCCGACCAAACCTGGATCTTCACCATAGACAACCATTGCAAACAGAATCTGCAACCCTCCATATTCCCTTCTTCATATGGAAGCACCATGTTCACAAGGTATTCCTGCAAAATTCCAACTGCTAACATATTTTCCACGAGATATGGGAAAAGGTGTTGATGCAAGCACCTAAAAGCATGTTCGTTGCCGCCTATAATCCCATTGTAGAAGGACTGTACAGTGTAAAGATGCAGTGGCTGAACATCGAACTCGGTTGCTGCCAAACAACAAATTGCATTAAACAGACTATCTCCATAGCTAGACACAACATTTTTTGCCAGTTGTAAACCATAGCAATCTATGCCATCCAAAATATGTTTCCATTGTGATTGAAGATCTTTACAAATAACAGACAAGTAGATACAAGGACCTTCTATATTGCATATGGATATTTTTTTGTATAGCAGTGGTTCATAATGGCCATTGAGGGCATCAACATCATGGAACAAGATGCAATATGGATTGTCAGATGCAGTTTTGTTGAATAGTAGATATCTTGTTTTTCTTGTCAATGACCATATGCCAACCGATATATTCAACCAGTTAGACAACCACCAAATATAAAATGTATCTCCCCAAAGTCCCCTCTGATGTGCAGGTGGAACTGGAGTTGCAGACAACTGCATCTTTGAAAAATACGTAGCCACATCATGTATTCCATGCAACTACCAAAGAAAATCAGATTCTATTTCGTATTCATAGGACTGCAAAGTCTCAGCATCGCCATTTTTAAAACAGGCCAAGAAATAATATATCAATCCATTGCGCAACTCGATCGACGAATACCGAAAATGCAATAGAACCTGGAATGTATCGAAAAGGCAATCCCCAACAGTGTACGAGAATGCATCCAATCTAAAAAGGCCATTACTATGCAAAACCACGTCAATGTTGTCATGTACAATGGACTATATATATTTTTCATACGACTCAACATCTATTACCTCTTTCATATTTTCAACTGTCATTTTGAAGCTGTTTTCTAGATACTTTCAGTTTCTATCAAAACAGAGAAAAGCACAGGCAAAAAATAAAAACTAGCAAAATAAAAAAGAAAAGAAAAATAGCGCACCAACCCCCGTATGTATCTTTAAACCTTCTTCTTCTCAACTTGAATCCCCCTAATTCCCATAGCAGATGAGAAGAAAATAGACCGACACTGGAAACTGAACCAAACGGAAGAAAGACCACAAAAAAATAAAACCATAACTTAACTCAACAGAAAGAAAACAGGCAGACGCAGTTTTTTGGCCCACAGAGTAGAAGCATACACTACGTCTACACCTCACCTGATGGTTCCATCTTCTGATAGCTCCCAACTACTTTTCGTAAAGCCCTCTGCATAGCAAATTTTCAGAAAAACTATGGACGCAACATCCGCCATATGAAGACTCATTGTTTCCAGGAACAGAAACTAAGAGCACAGACAAAAATGGTCTGGAACAGAATATTGAAAATCACCAAGAACAAGGAAACTTACCCGTCAACAAAGGATGAGAAGACCTCAGTGCCCCAAAAAATGCAAACTACAACAACAAGTCCAACAGCTTGCAAACTTGAAGAACAACAAACCAGTGAACAACCACGAAGAGCTCAAACTACAAGTGCAGGACCTCAACTTTGCAAAGTTGAATCAAACAATAACTAGAATCATGGAACGAAACAACGAGCAAGGATGGAGCACAAGAGCGAGGATGTCGACCATGAACAAAACTATATTGCAAGACATCTGTACAATAAACATTTAAGACTGGCAGAGCTCTTAGGTAAACAATTAAGACAGTAAGGACCATAGAAGGGCGTAGGCCTGTGCAAGCATTTAAGAAAAGATGCAACGTGGCAGGACTGTTCTCTCGAAGTACACAACAATAAAGCATAAATCAGACATAGCAATATCGTGGAGAATGTATTCAACCCAACAGAAAATGATAAGGGGAAACATTCGAGCTAATGCTAGTATTAATCCACGTTCCACGAATGCATAACAAAATTTATGATTCAAAAAGACCATATACTACCAAATACTTTAGAAATGCAAACATATTTTACATTGGGAATAGTGAAGGCGGAAATAAGACCTCCAATCCGTTGTCCAATCAGATCTTGACAAACATGATACTTTTTATTATATAAAAATCGATATTTTCAGTTCCCTTGTTCCAACAATAGATAATAGCGAAATATTTCTGGTCAACGCACAAACTAATGCCAGATCAACAATTTATCAATCGCTATAATCTCTTTATAGCCTACAACATGGACTAATAACATATTAATGGACTAATAACATATTAATGGATAGCATTCAAATATATAAGATTTGGAAATGGGAAGAGAAACATGAAAGATTCAATTTCATGTGGAATTGTTGAGATGGATCCATTTTTATTTCTTCGTTTACAAGTCGCCATAACCAAGAATAAGAAGATGAAATCTGCCATGAACTCTCATGGTTTAGCACAAATATAATATAAAGCAATATGTACTGTAACACTTTCATGAACAGAAAATACTATGTAATAGCATTTATCCTTGAGCCAAATCTATATAATATACAATAGATGGACGCCCAATCGAGAGTAACTCTTCATTTCCGAGGGCTGGAAATCATATACGATGATCACTACGGTGTCACAATGCCTGCAAAACGCGATTGAATTGAAGAACATATGAATAAATATACCATTTAAGAATTTAAATTAAACAAAGCACTACAATAGTCACAAGTATAAATATATGTTCATTTATAAGAGTATATGTGCATATTATATTTATATAAATTAATTTATATAAGTATAAATATATCTTCATTTATAAGAGTGTGTTCATTTATATGAGTATATGTGCATATTATACTTATATAAATTAATTTATATAAGTATAAATATATCTTCATTTATAAGAGTGTGAGTATATGTGCATATTATACTTAAAATTTTAAATTATTTAAAAATGCACATTTTATTATTTATTATTTAGTTTAAAAAAAAAATGTTTTTCCTTTTATTTTAACTTTTTATTATCTTTTAAAAACAATCACACGAATCAACTTTTTATCATCTTTGAGAATTATTAAAAAGAACCCGCTCTTTTATAATATATCATTTTTTAGATTTTTTTTTAAATATTTGAATAGATAAGGTTGGTTTGACTGTACCTTCTTTCAAACCTTAATTATAAGATTAGTCTACATGTTCTACCTTTTGATTATTTTCGAGTGATTTTTTTTTTTTGATTTTGTTTGAAATATGGTGAGGAATGGTTGGATCTGAAGATTTGAGTGCCTAAGTTTGTATAATCAGAATGCCCCAGGGGTTTTTCAGCATGTTGAATCCATTTATGCATTCAAAAATACAATTTAAACAACAAAAACTAGAGATTTTGTCCAGATTTAAATCGTTATATTTGAAATATTTATCCAAAGTTTTTCATACTACACTTTTTCTTTATCAATCAAATACTTTGAAATATATTTTCTAACTAGGAATAAATTTACACTTTTTCTTTATCAATTAAATACTTTGAAATATATTTTCTAACCAAGAAAAAAATTGGAAGCCTTATTTGGCCTCATCTAGAGGCAAACCCCACATTATTTGGTTAAAGCCCATTTTTCTTTGTAATTTTTGTCCAGATCAAATAATGCTAGAAATAAATCTAGCATTACTTCTGATATTAAATGTTTTATCGTAAACTTTGCAAATTTATACCATTTTTGCAATAGTGTATCATCATGCTATGGGACATCTCCCCCTCACATGCTACGAGACATATGGTGTTTTGTTGTCTCACATGTTATGCAACATCTGGGCTTTGGAAACCTCACCATGTCAAGGCTTGAAAATGCTTGGACAGTTTATATCTGGTAACTCCTGGTCTCGAATGCCTACCCTTTCTTATGGCTGGTAGTAGGCAGAGAGTTCCATTCCACTCCCTTCCCTTTCGTTGTTGAAGTTTCCTTTCGCTCTTGCAAAACTAAATATTCAATTGAGATCATATGCTACTATTTTGTTGGGTGAACGCAATTTTCCCTACAATTTTTACATAATTCAGTTATCAATCACTGCATGCATGTTATGAATCTATAGTTAGATGCACCTTATGACCTTTCTTTCTGTCCATAAATTCCTTCACCTTTCTTTTATCCAATTCCTTTCTATTTTCTCACAAGTCCCCTCATTACATTTACTAAGTAATATTATTATTCATTCACGCTAGAGAAGTCTTACCAAAATATTAGTAAGAACTTCCAATACTATCATAAAAATGAAAATTTTCTAATATTTCTAGAAAGATAGCAAATTTAAATTATAAAATAACATGTTACAAAAATTTAAATTTACATAATAAAAACATTGATGCAAAGCATCTATAAATTTAAAATGAAAATGAAAATTATGATGATTTTGTTTTTCAAATTACATGGATGTAGCTCTTGAGCTGCCACCTTGTCACATGTTTCCATTGTCTGACATGGCCATCTGCAACTGGAGGTTTCAAGGTGGAGGTCCACCAAGGTAAGTCCTTTTATCAAAAGGCCACTCAACAATTTTTCCTGCAATTTTTTTATAAGTTAGTTAAGCTTAAAACAATTTTTTGCATGTGGCAGTTAACAATGAAGAAGCACCATGCCTACTTTTCAAGATGCAATTTGGTTGGCTATTGGGTGATTTGCAACTCCCTTCATGTTCCTTTGCTAGGCCTTTCTCGGCTCCTACCCCGATTGGTAAACTCGATGTGCACCTCCTAAACCCTTCTTCCACTTGGTTGGGTTGCTTTAAAAATTCCACCTCCTAAACCCTTCTTCCACTTGGTTGGGTTGCTTTGCAAATTCCACTGTTGTCACCTCTCAGACTAGGGTCGGAGTTATGAATCCTTGGCTCTCATGAAACCTGTAGAAATCTTGTTCAAAACAAAGACGTACAAAATTTTGGGATGAATAATCTTGCAATAACTTAGTTATAGTAAAGATAAATATTAAAGAAAATTATTCAATAGATTCTTGTAATATTTTTATTTTATATTATTTATTTTTTAACAACCTAACGCATTTCTCCCACCTGTATGCAAAAAACGCCTCTAAGACATAATCAAATACTCTCGTATATCCACCAACCCAGTGCCCTTTACAAGATAAATTTGTGCAATGAGGGTTGGAACCTCATCCTACCTGAATTAAGGGTCCAATTTAATAGCCTCTCTCTCTTTCTTTGTTGTCCATGGCACAATTTCTATAAATTGAATTCCAAACCGGATATATACATTATATATGAGTTATAAGGCAATAGGGATGAGAGCTAATATGTGGGAAATATCAGCCATAAGTCCATCGGAATTATTGGAATATAAAAGAATTAGTCACGGCTAAGCCACATTCGCTCAACGATTTGACTGGTAAAGTCTACGGAGGTATACATACCCTACCCCCCTCTAGATTTGAACTTGTGACCTCTTAGGAGGAAACACATGTTCTTAACCATTAGGCCCTCTGGCTGTATATAATAATCTATTTTTAAGGTAAATTGGTGTATGAGACCCCCTTGTTTGTGGGACAAGGGACTCCCTCCGTCCAGCAAATTGACTGGTAAAGTCTACGGAGGTATACATACCCTACCCCCCTTTGGATTTGAGCTTGTAACCTCATAGGAGGAAACACATGTTCTTAACCATTAGGCCCACTCAGGAAACACATATTTCTTTTAGATCTTTGAATGATCTAATAAACTGAAAACTAGTTGAGTTACCTAAGTCTAGGTGAGAATGTGTCAATTCCTAATTGACCAAATACAGAATGTGTCCATTCCTTATTGACAAGATTGACACAGCAATTTCCTTGCCACTGAAACAGTACCTACGTGGCATTGATTAATGAACGAAGGTTTCCTAGAAGGGAGCACTAGGCTAGAGAGAAGGCATGAGGACTGAGGCACGTCTTACTTAATTAAGGTGTGAGGAGTGAGGCACGTCTTAATTCAATAGGAGTGCCAGATGTGGCACATGCACAATTTTCCAGTTATAAAATATGCCATTCTATAGATTAGAGCTCTTATTCATGTACATGTTACTATAAAAAAAAAATTGTACACCTTTCAAGCATTTCTCAGAAGGTTCACATTTGTTTTATTTTTAATCATAAAAATTTTATGGTATTTATTTTAATGTTGCTTACAAGTGATGATCACAGGTTGAAAAAATAGCAGGTGAGGTGCATTGTGCTTTAGAGAGCATGGCCCGATGAATTACATCATCTCGTGCTATGGTCTTCTTCACTCATCCAAGATCATCACGTGGCTCACTGGAAGCCCCTAATGTTGTTATGGTCACTGCTCTGAAGTTCTAAATTGTGTGTTCTATCTCACTTCGGACTTTCATTCATGATGGTAGGTATCTTGTTTGCGTGAGGGCAGATTTGCCTTGCCAGGTTTCGGGAGTTCCAACATTTCCATAGAATTAAAGTGTGATGAGAACCAGTATGTGAGCGGTTCTCCCAATAGTAATTTGGTGGTATTGCTAATACATATAAATTATGTATTTGCACCTCACCTAGTTGCACCATGACATGTTTACCCTAAATGTTGCTCTAGTATTCCTATTGTTTCTTAAGTTGTGCTGCTCATTTTTCATTCGAACAAGTCAAGTTTGAATCTCCTTTTTGCATCTTGCATAGTCATCACTTTTGATCTTTCATATTCAACACTTGTCATCTTTCAGATCATTGTTTGTGTCTTTCTGCAGTCTACATTCCTCATGAGAATTGCATATTAAAGGCAGGGACTTGTTGCCTTTGCAACCTGTCTTGTTTTTTATCTTTCTTCATTTATGAGGATGTTGCCTTGATTCTTGATTGTATGTTGTCTTAATTTTTCTTGGGCATAGATGGATTTGGGTGTATCCAATTTAATATATTTTAAAGTTTTTTTTAAATTGGTGGAAGTTCTCTACCTTTAATGTAAGCATTTTTAGAATAAAGTCATTCATGTTTTTAAAAATCACTTATTTCCAATGATCATTGTCACTTTGTATGAGCAATTTTTTTAAGTAATGATTGAAATTTTATTACATATCTTAGAACTTGTGTAATTTTAAAAGTCAACCTTGTCCCATATGTTACTCCTAGATATTGAAGTATTATTATTACAATCCAGTGAATGTCACTAATTCTCTTTCTTTTTTCTAATGCATTTCATTGCAAGTATTAATAGTTTGCAAGGTTTCAAAAAAATTAAATTATCCATGATAAGAGAGTACCTTCTAGGACATGTGTAGAATTGTGTAGAATTTTCAAGAGCATAATTTCAAAAAAATAAAAGTGGGTAGGGATATGTGTGATCTTCTAACCTTGCCGTGAGAGATCATTCCACCTAGTTGTTTGAACAATCCAATCAAGTATCTAAACCAATAGCTAATCCAACTTGTGTCATGGGGAAAGGTTAATGAATGGGAATGATATGGTTGCCAAGATTGAATGCAAAGAAAGATAGGAAGTGAATGATTAGGGTTATCTTTCTATAAAAATCATTTAACACTTCATCTCATATCCATCAAACTTGAATTCAATCTAAAGAATGATTGAAAATTCATGGAGTTTGGAAAATCTAGTGATCGCTTAATCCAAACCAAACCTAGTACAACATCAAACACAACTTATACTGACTAGATTTCTAAGAATACAATGAGGAATGCATGATATACAAATATTGAGACCCTATTGAGCATTCTAAAGGGATAACGATCATTTTTGGGGCACATCACTTGACAAACCACTCAATTATAGCTATGTTGCCTCAAAAATACTATGTAACACACCCAAAACCCTCTCTGAGGTGCTACCATAAAATTATGATCTGATACCAATGACAAACTAGAAAACATAGTGCAATGTGCCTACCAATCATGCATTTAATAGCGCATGTAAAACCCAAAAAGAAAATAAAGAAAAAAATCATAATAACTCATAACATCATATAAATATTGAACTTAGAGTACTCATACACAACAACTAAATACATGAACAAGAATATAACACAAATATTTAACCATTATATTTAAATAACAAGGGTGTGACCGATTGCAGGGGACAGATGTCCCTCCCAATCGTAAAATTTCTAATCCATATCTCAATAGTATATCACCCCCAATTCGAGGCTATGTATCCACAAAAGAGGGTGTCCCTCACAATCCAAACACTTCCCAAGGTAACTAGTCTTCCTACAACTATCTCAATCCACCTAGCTCTCTTCCCCATGACTCGCACAACCCAAGGAAGGGGATCCCCCTTCACTGCTCACAGTCCCTCAAGCATTCCCCCTTCCCTTCAGGGCTCTAGTGTCCTTCGTAAGAAAAGAATATCTATATTGGGGACTTCATGGATGTCAACTACTAGGAAACTATCAACAACAGTTAATCTCCCTGAGGGAAATCTCTCTCTCTCTCTCTCTCTCTCTCTCTCTCTCTCTCTCTCTGAGATTTCAGAATGCAGGCCTAACAACCTGCTTCTTCATCTCCCACATCAAGAGCTATTTCATTTATCCACACATTGTCTCTCGAAACTATGTAAGTTCCCATCTCTGCTTAGATGTTTATGTGTGTCAAAACTCTCTCGCTATTTTCCCAGACTCATGTTCTCCCCCAACTGCTTGATTGTCATGTTTTTCCATATGAATTCCTCTTTCCCTTTCTTGCTTGACTCACACTCCTCCTAAAGAGGATTGTACTTGGCCCCATGCTCACATTAACTTTCTAAAATGACTTCTCACACCCACCCTCTTACCATTCAATGATTTCCTTTAGAAACACTCCAAAACAAAATAGAAGGTTTATACATAAGGTAATTCTAGAACACAGTGGGTTGAGATTAATACCCATGGATATTTCCTTTTCATACCCCTTGAACCATTGGACCCTTCCCCCTCATGTATACTTAGCCCCACATTACTTTGTTCATGTCCATCTACAACGACGTTATCTTTATTTATCATTATGTTTTACCAAGTTTACATTTTACATCACTTTTCCTTTGGCCATATTAATTCAATATTTCTTTTCACCCAAACACACCAACTCACCAACCTAATTCACAATTACACAATTACATAATAATTTACGGGATTAAAATTGGGCATGTTACATCCCTGCCCCCTCATTTTTGCACTGTCCTCAGTGCACAACACCATACTAGTGTATATACAGATTACAAGGATAGGCTCTCTACCCTAATATCACACATGAACTTCATCCCAAAGAAAAAATACATAAGCACTTTGGCCCACAAACCATAGATACATAGGCACTCAGGCCCAAAACATGCATAATGATTTCATAATTCATAATCATGGAAACAATTCCAATGATCCAAATTTATGAGTGGAATGAAATGAAACACGGATATATAACATTAACACAGATATACAGATAAAAATAGCAGAGATACAGTGGAACTTGACTTCTATTCAATAAAGATATCTTTTGAAACTGTAAAATGCAGAATGAAAACAAGATTGCTCGAATGGTGGTAGCTAATCTATGAGAAGAGATCTGGCAGCTATGCGCATTCATATGACCACATTAAAATGAGGCCTCCATGCATTTTTAGCATCAAGGAGTAAACATAAAACCCTAGAAATCCAAAAACCTAACCCTAGGAGATGAAGCACCAAAATTCATGTGGGCCCCGATGGCGTAAGTTGGTACATCAACTTCTCGAGGTCGTAACGTTTGCATATGATCTTTGTTTTAGGCGCACGATAGGCCATTGGAAAGGTCTATCCAAGGAATATACATTATGTCGTCACACTCTAAATTTTTCTATTGTGTGACTGTGGTGGGCCCAAAAAATGTTGTTTAGGGCCTCAAAACAGCCCTAGAAGTTTAGGACCCAAAAATATAGAAAAAAAATGCCAAGATGAAAACTGTAACTGTCGAGATGAAATTTGTATCTGAACCAACTGGAAGACGTGGGTGGCCACCGATATCCACCTAGATCAATCCTCCCTCCTTAGGAAGCAATGGTCTCCATTGCATTGAGTTCCCCCATTAGATGAAGAAATTTCTGTTGAATTTGGCCTCGGGTGAGCCACTTGCCTTGGTGCAGGAGTTTCATTGCTTTGACAACCCGATAAAGATGAATCTTTTGTTGGCAAATTCCCTTGACATGTGTGTCCACGATATGATCAGTGGCTTCATGTTCCATGCAGTTAGGGTTGAGATATGTTTGTGTCAACTATTCTGCTATCTCTGAGGTTTCCAATAAGGGTGGAAAGTATGGTCGAAGGAGTTCCACATTAAACTCTAAGTGCAAGCCAAGGAAGGGGGAATGTTGATCTCAAAATCATTGTCACCCACAACCTTGGTGATGGTGTAAGGTCAATAGCGAAGTGGATGAAGCTTTCGATGGGGTCTTGTAAGGAATTATTTATGCAAGTGCAACCAAGATTTATCTCCCACCTGAAACTTGTGTGGAACCCGATGTTGATCATGGCGTTGTTTATAATTGGCATCGTAATTTTGCAAAATATCTTGAACCTGTTGGCAGATGTGTTGGATTCATTCAATGAACTGAGTGGCTTTGTCGGCTTCAGTGTGCACATGGGACGATTCTACCTGTGTGGATGAAAGGGGTAGTGCAACATCCATGGGACCCAATGGTTGAAATCCCATCCCCACCTGAAAGGGGCTATGGTTGGTTGAGCTATGTATGGCTCTATTGTAATTGTATTGAACATAGGGAAGACTCTCATCCCATGTGCATGGATTCTTGGAATTGTACATGCACAAGATATGCACGATCATCCTATTGACGACCTCGGTTTGGCCTTTTCTTTACCTTTCATCAAGGATTACATTATCCTTTGCAAAAGAAGTACGTGAATTGAAACTTGAAAAAAAATATTTACCTTTGATGCCTATAGTTGTAACCTTGATTTCATCCTCGGAATATGATCCAAGATCTTGAATTATGGTTGTGGTCTTCTTTTTACCCTTCCTAGGCTAAGCCCACTTCGGTTTCAATTCTAGATGCAACTTCCAACAATGCTTCTCACCATGTACTTTCTTCTAGTGAGAACATGCAAGCTTATTCTCTTCATCCTTCTTCATTGTAGTTGTCTTCTTACTCTTCCATTTTTTCTTCAACTGCTTCTCGAATTCATGTGGCTCCCCTAACTCATCTTCAACAACATGGTTTCCTTTGTTGGCTTCAAGATGTGTAGCTTGTACTAACACTTCGTCAATATTAGTAGGATTAAACATCAATATAGTATGTCGAATAAACGAGTGCATACCATCAATATACTTTAGAAGAGTCTCGGGAGTATGTAATGGAATTCCCAAAGACAATGTCTTCCTCTTAAATTCATGTGTATAAGCTTGAACATTTTTCCCTTTTCATTGTCTTAAATGTTGTCAAGTAATCATTGATGTTTGCATATAAGCTAATGGACAAAATTGTTTTCTTGATGCAACCGTAAATTCAATCCAAGAAGAAATGATTTTACCATGTTGAATAAGATCAACTTATGTCCTACTCTCCCACCATATCAAAGTTGTGTCGCTCAGGCGAAGATTAGCCAATTGTATCCTTACAGTGTCTTCTATCATTTTTTGTATCCTGCAATATACTTCAATATTTTTGACCCAATTATCCAAATTCTATGCATTCAACTCTCCATCATAAGTAGGAAAATCAAACTTTACATCTATCTTTAACAAAGGAAAATCATAAGAACGATAAGCCTTCTTAAAATGCTTCTTCCTCTTATGATGAGATTGCTCACTTCCATCGGAAGATGATGATGATGATGGGGACGAAGGATGATCTGGAAGTTCTTCACCTTCTCCTTCTTCTTTAACTGCTTTAGTTTTTACCAAAGTACTTTCTCTCTTGGCCTTCTTTCGATCCTCGTACATTTCTTCCACCATAGCCTTAATTAAACTAAATTCCTCAAAGAAATCATCTTCAGAGTCATAAGGACCTAACCTTCTTCATGAAGCCAGAGTGAATCTCCTTGAACTAATTTTAGGATTATAACTTGCAAGCTTTCCTTCACCTCGCTTAGATTTGGACCTCGTAAGCATTCACTTGCAAATACATGTCAAACCAACTTGATCTGAAAATCCTTAGATGTCAATTATTTCTTAAATACATATAAACATCCAACCAAATTCAAAAAATGAAGATCGTCTTTGACTATTTGCAAATAACATGTGAATGTCTTACTTATCCATAAACTTCAATAACACTGATGAAGAACTTGTAGAAATAAAGTACTAAAATGAAGTAAAAGAAGATCAACAATAGGTCAAATGGCACAATAACAATTTTTTAATGGAGTTCACCCATCTTGGGCTATGTCTTTGGGTCCCTTTCCAATTAGTGAGACTACTCTTTAATGCTCAAATATGTTTCTTTTACAATGATGACTTACAATACCAAATTTTAAGACACCCTTCAATTATGTTACTCGATCCTAAAAACAAAGGTTACCATTGAATTCCTCACAAAATTCTGAGAAAAATGAGTATAAAATTCACTATGTTCTGAACAGGTGCTTAAATACCCATGTTTACACGTATAATGAGACTATGGGTCTCATACATGACAAACGGTAATAATACTTTCATACATAGCACTTTTACATAGAACTAACATCACCATTAGATTCCCCTCAGAATTCTGAGAAAAATGAGTATAAACACTCTATACTTCTCTCAAAGAATTCAATAGCACGCAAAACGAGGAAAACCAAAACTTGAAGCACCTCTTGCATGCAAATAAATGCAATCAGATGAACTTGGCATGAAATTCTATGGCATGCACTTCCATGTCTCATACCTCGTTTAGAGCTAGGTTTATATAGGGGTGTGGCCTAAACTATGGTTCATTCTTTGCGGTGATGTGGCAATAAATATTTAATAATATTTTTTGCTTTGTTGTAACAAGCAACATGCATGGTGCAATGGTAAGTAGCTTGTTGTTAAGTCATTGGCATATGTGAGTGGAGGTCACGGGTTCAATCCCCACATCCTCCCCTTTTAGATGTATTGTTATACAACTGTAAGTTTAAATATAATTATTTTGGTTTGTTATAACAAGTAGTATAGTTGGCATAATGGTCGGAGCATGCGTGTGATGTCATCGGAATCTTCCTCCATAGGTCATGGGTTTGATTCCCATTCGACCCAGCAAACTTTTATTCCCTTAGCCAAATTTGGCCAATCGGAGAGTGCCACGTGCCACTCTCTGGTTGGTCCATCTTCCTACACAGTCACCTGCTTGTGTTAGCATTCTTCCATGTCACTTTCCAGTCATTGACATGTCAGTATATGAATGTTGACTATACCTGCCACCTGTCACCTACCACGCCAACCGTACGGGTGACACGTGGTACTTTTTTATTGGTCCACATGGGTGCCTAAAAATGCCAAAAATGAGTGACACATGGTAACCTCTCGTGTTGCCATGTCAGCATGATGGAATCATGTCAGTTGTAAGACTTGTACAGACAGGCCACGTGGAACCCTGTGGGCCTGCCACGTGGCACCCTTTCTTTGAATTTTGCTATGTTTGACCAAAACGTTGGTCGGCCATAACTTCTTCATACGAACTTCGTTTGAGGTGATTTTTGTGTTGTTGGAAATCTATCTTCGATCTCTACGCAATGAAGTAATTTTCAAGAGAATATGATAAAATCAATTTTTGAGCATTTTAGATCCTCCTGGATCACTTTTGAGCATTTTGGATCCTCCTAGATAATTAAACTTCACTCTTGGGCAAGATTTAGTGGTGAATGGACGTAATGATGCATACAAAGCCAAGAATTTCATCTAGAAGATCCAATTGGTTCATTAAGTCGTACAAGAACAGTTGGAAAAGAGTTAAGCCAAGCATAAGGATAGGCATGAAAAGCATTGAGTTGATCATCGCTTCCAAGTTGGTGTTCAAATTTGTCTACACATTAGTAAAGAACGTCTTAAAGGTGAAGGTAAAAATATTTATCCAATCAAGTATGGTCCATTTATAATCTTGGAAAAGATTGGTGATAATTCTTTCTGGTTGGAATTTCCTCCATATATGCAAATATATTATGTGGTTAATGTTGAACACTTGAAACCATATGAGCCTCCTATGATCATGGACCAAGGAGAGAATGTTCAAATTCCTTATATTGAATATTTTTCTCCTAAATATCTTGATGAGTTGTGGCAAGATGTTATTATTAACAAAAAGGTGAGGACTTTGTGAAGAGGTGGCATGGAGTATCTTCATGTGGACCTAAAAGGAATGCATCCAAGCAAATAAAAATGGATGGAAATCAAAAAAGTGAGGGAGTTGTACCCTCACTTATTTTCTAAATGAAATCAGAATTTTGGTGGTCCAAAAGATTCTTAGTAAGGAGTGATCTAGGAGGATCCCCACCAATTTGATGGCCCCAAAATCAGCACCCAAGTCAATTTCAAAAATGGTTTGGAAGCATCCATGCCAACCAATCAAATAATACGTGGCTTTACATGTCACCCGACACCTTGTATTTATTCTAGAATTAGTATGTGTGCCAGGAATTTCTACTGCCAATGCACACTAGGAATGAGCGTGGGTTATTCTTCATTTAAATCCATGAAATACTATGGTAGTATTTTAGTAGAGACCATGAATTTGTCAGGAGCAAGTGCTAAGGCGGAAACATCAATCCCACATGAGATGCAGATAAATCTGATGACTTGTTGGTTACAACGAGCAATGCAAATGATGGAAACTTTGATGGAATTGCTTATCTATTGTGAAGAAATCATATCATCATGGAATGTATGTTCCACTGTTAGGGACCTAACCTCCCTAACCCCTCACATAGGTATAATAATATATTTTCCATGTAATAAAGGCCAATATTAATAAGTCCTAGTAATAAGGAACAATAAATCAAATATAAAAAGACCTAATAGAAGATTCCACTTATAGAATATCTTCCTCTAGATTATTCATCTGGTAGATAGATTTAGTATAAATAGGAGTCAAGTGCATGAGAAGTTTTGTCTTGAGATTTATTGTAATAGAGAGCTACTCTGCTGGAGGTTTCCCCCTCAAAGAGAAAAGTGAACATTATTTCCTATCAATAAAGGTATTATTTTGGTGTTGTGGTTTCATATATTGTGTTGTTATGCTATTATTCTATGTCGTATTTATGTTTTATGCTATTGTAATAGGTTTCGTACTTAACAAGTGGTATCAGAACACTTTTTTTTTTTTTTCAGGGTAGAGATGTATTCCGACGTCTTAAAGCTACAATTATATGTCGTTTAGCACATAAATCCATGATCATGGAAGCATACATGCATGAAGTACAAGTGGTACTTAAGCGCACATTGTTGGCCACCCTTGTAACCCCTATTGGTACCCCTCCAAGTTCTAGTGCATCAAACATCACTTTTACTAGCCTAGATATCTTAAATCCCTCCATATATAAACTGATCAGCCACATGACTACTATAGTTCCACCGAGAACAGAACTCGAGAAGATACTCTCTAGTACCAAGGTAATTGGGTAGTATGAATAAGGGGTACAATCTAGCCTCCTTAGTTGGTGCCCTGAGCTATTGGACCGAGTATTATTGTTTGACCCTGCACGTATATCAGAGAGTTATAGCACATGGAAAACCCATGTCTGTAGGCACCCTGAAAACCCTAACCTTTGGGAAGGAAACAAAACAGAAAAGGAACAAACAAGATCTATTGTCGTGCACCCTTGTCGTTTGCATTCGGGTTGAAAAATTACTACTTTATTCCTATTAAGAATTTGGGAATTCTGCCACTGCAGTATTATTCATATCGGAGTATAACTCTGTGGGAGTAAAAGAGAAATTGGGGCCTACTCACACCCTTTTTTGAGACCTATACCTATCATTTTTCAACTTTTTTTTTTATGTGGTCCCAACCCCCTTCCATCTCCCTTATTTGGGACCTACCCCATTAGATTCCCCTCTTCACCATGATCATCGTGATACCCTTCTCTCATAACCCCTTTTCTGTGTGGTCCCACCAGCCCCTTTTCGGTGCCCCCTTTTCATCATGGCCCACACCCGCAGCCAAGACCTTGAATCATGCCTCAATACCTTGTCCTCTGATTTCTCCACAACCCAGCAGGAAGTGTGGAAAATCAGTGCCAATATTACCACCGTCAATGCCAAAATGCATTCCACCATAGACGCCAAAATGGAAACCCTGAAACATGACCTCTCTACCCAAATGACAAGCCAACTTGAATCCTTCTTTGCCCATATCTGCACCAAGATGAATATTAATGGAGACCTTACCTCATCTGACCAACCTTTGTACCCCGAAGCTGAGACTTCCTCCAAATCCCATAATTTTCATCCCCATCACTTTCAATGTGACTTGCGCCTTCCTCAAGTGGATGTGAACAAATTTGATGGCTCGTATCCCACTAGCTTCGTAACTCAAATGGAACACTATATCTCTTTGTATGATATTACTTATGAGTTGACCAAACTCTGATATGGTGTTCTCCATATAGATCAGGAATGTTGGCAATGGTGGAAATGGAGAAAAAAATCTCGCCAAGGGTATGTGGATTCGACACAATTTGTTGCATAGATTTATGAATGCTTTGACACTAACACCCACCATTTAGGTTGTTTGACCAAATTGAAACAATCTGGCATGATGGAAGAATTTATAGCTGATTTTGAGTGCTTAGCTTTCTGCACGAAGGGAATGTTTGATACTTTTTTCCGAGAATGCTTTATCAGTGGCCTCAAGGATGAGATCCATGCCCACGTCCTCATGTCCCTCCCCCAAAGTTGGGTGGAAGCTACTACATGAGCTAAGGAAGCACAAGAAGTTGTCTCTTCTCAAACCAAAAATCCCTCCTTTATTCCCCTCCCTAAACCAGACACTCCCGCCCCTCCTTCCACTCCATTTAAGACCCAAAAATTGACCCGAACATAAACGGTTGAACGCCAACTCAAGGGAATTTGTTATAATTGTGATGAAAAATAATTTCCTGGGCACAAGTGTAAGGAACAAAACCTTTGTATGGCCATCTCTAAGGATGTTTCTGAAGAATAGGTCAAGGCTTCCCCTATGGCCGAGTCACCTAAGCCAATTGATTTTTCTCCACCCTCGAACGCCCTAGAAGTCGAATCGATCATTTCCTTGAATGATCTCACTGGATTCTCTACTCACCAAACCCTCAAGCTAATTGGTTACATTAAGCATCAGAATGTCATCATGCTCATTGATAGTGGAAACACCCATAATTTATTCATCGCCACATTGACTAAGAAACTGATTTCTATATCCATGGAGTCAACAACATTCAAATCATGATTTCCAATGGAGATTCCATGAAATGTGGGGGGCATTGTGAAAATGTGCATCTCCAAATTGGTCAGTACAACATCAAATCTCGCATGTTTGTTATTGACATGGGTGGCTATGACAGTGTGTTGGGTACATTATGGTTAAGGACTCTTGGCCCCATCCTCGTGGATTTTAAGGACTTAACCATGCAATTCAATCAGGAGGGCCAACAATATACGTTCCAAGGCATCACAACAGGCTCCCCTGAGATCATCAGTTCCCATCGCATGGAAAAGCTCCTCAAAAAAGGTCATTCTGACACTATTGCACAACTCCATTCCATTCAAGCCACTGAGACACCCTTTGTGCATCTTGACCTCCAATCCATCCTCTCCAAACATCAAGTTGTTTTTTCCACTCCCCAAGGACTTCCCCCTTCCCTTGGTTCTCATTATCATTCCATTCCCCTCATCCCTGAGAGCCTTCCTCCCAGTGTTCGACCTTATCGTCATCCCTTTTCCCTAAAAAATGAAATTGAGAAAATTGTTCAAGAATTCCTCGCCGTAGGTGTTATTCATCCTAGTACCAACCCCTACTCTTATCCTGTGGTCATGGTACTTAAGAAAGAAGGCTCTTGGTGCATCCTCAACAAACACACCATCAAAGAAAAAATTATCATTCCTATCATTGATGATCTCTTGGATGAATTAGGTGGTGTCCAGTACTTTACTAAACTTGATATTCTCGCTAGCTACCACCAAATAATATGAAAGACGCAAACATTCCTAAGAATGCATTTCGAAATCATGAGGGCCACTATGAGTTCTTGGTCATGCCCTTTGGCTTGTGTAATGCTCCCTCCACTTTCCAAAGCCTCATGAATCATGTCTTTCATCCTTTTCTCCTTCATTTTGTCTTAGTTTTCTTTGATGATATTCTTATCTATAGTAAATGATGGAAAACACATCTTGCTCATGTGGATCAAGTTCTTCATCTACTCTCTCGGCAGTAACTTTTCCTTTAAACAATCTAAATGTTCTTTTGGAGCCTCATAAGTGGAGTACTTAGGTCATATTGTTGGCAAGGATGGTGTCGGAGTGGATCCTAAGAAAAATGAATCTATTCAAGATTGGTTGTGCCTCGAGGTTCTCAAGAGCTTGCATGGTTTTCTAGGTTTAACGAGCTATTATTGCAAGTTTGTTAAGAATTATGGAAAAATTGTGGTACCTCTCACTGCTCTCCTTGAAAAGATTGATTTCACTTGGACTTCAACAGTTGATCATTCCTTCCAAGCCTTGAAGGAGGATATGTGCACCATTCCTATCCTATCCCTTCCCGACTTCACAAAGACCTTTGTCCTGGAATGTGAAGCTTCAAGCAGAGGAATTGGTGCATTCCTTATGCAAGATGGTCGACCTTTGTCCTTTACCAGCAAACAATTGTCGGAGCTACATTTGGGACAATCAACCTATGAAAATAAAATGTTGTCTATTTTGCATGCAACGGATCTCCAGCACCCTTATCTATTGGGGAAATGCTTCCAAATTAAGATATATCATCAGATCCTCAAGTATTTTCTGGAGCAACGAATTTCATACCCAGAGCAACAAAAATGGGTGACTAAGTTATTTGGATATGATTATGATACCATTTACAAGAAAGGAAAAGACAATGTGGTTGTTGATGCTCTTTCAAGGAAATATGAAGATGAAGGGTTCGTATTTTCTCTCTCCTTCATTCTACCAGATTGGCTCCAAGTTGTTCACTAGGAATGGTTGCAATATCCCAAAATTCGCGTTTGATCCAACAAATTCAAGACAATTCTCCAGTTTCCCCAAGGTACTCTTGGCACAATGATGAGATTCTCTACAAAGGTTGTCTGTATTTAAGTAAACAGTCACAACTTAAATCCACGGTGCTTTATGAGCTTCATGCTACACCCATAGTTGGGCACTCAAGGTTTACCAAAACCTATGACAAGGTCAAATGTTCTTTTTTTGGGGGATAGTATGAAACAGGACATCCGCACCTTTGTGGTGGAATGTGATGTCTATCAATGCAACAAGGGAGAAACAATCAAATCCCCCAGCACACTACAACCGCTTCTGATTCCACCATCTATTTGGAGGGATATCTCTATGGATTTCATTGTTAGCTTACTTAAATCAGGCAATAAGTCTGTAATCATGGTGGTAGTTGATCATCTTTTCAAATATGCTCATTTCCGTGTTCTTCAACACCCATTCACCGCATCCACAATGGCTCAACTTTTCATGGATCATATCTTCAAGGTTCATGGCATGCCCCATTCTATTATCTCTTACCAAGATCCCACTTTCACCAGCAATTTTTGGCAAGAATTGTTCTGGCTATAGGGAACCCAATTGCATCTTAGCACAGCCTATCATCCTCAGACTGATGGCAAAACTAAATTTTTCAACAAGTTCTTGGAAAAATATTTGAGGTGTTTTGCATATGAGAGGAAAAATCAATGGGCTCAATGGTTACCCCTAGTTGAATGGTGGTACAACACATCTTACCATACAACTACTTGCATGAATCCTTTTGAAGAAGTATATGGAAAAAATCCACCTTTAGTTCTCTCATGCCTTCCTGGTGTCTCGAAGGTTCAGGTAGTTGAAAAGACTCTTATCGTTCGAGAGGCTATTCTCTATACCCTCAAGGAGAATTTGGTAATGGATCAGAATCCCATGAAGCAACAAGCAAATCAAGGTCATTTTGAACGTCAATTTGTTGAAGGGGACCAGGTGTTTCTTCGACTGCAACCTTATAAGCAAACTTCACTCAAGGATCGCCTAAATTTTATGGTCCTTATGCAGTTCTCAAGCGCATGGGACCGGTCTCCTACTAGTTATCTTTTCCCAGACATTCTAAGCTCCATATTGTTTTTCATGTCTCGTGCTTAAAGAAGTTGATTAGAACTAAGTGCCAAACTCAAACCAGTCTCCCTGATCTGGATGAAGAAGGATCCATCTGGTTGCAGCCACAAGAAGTCTTGGACCAGTGTGAGTGTCATCTCTGTCACCGCACCATCAAGGAAGTGTTAGTACAATGGAAAGATACAACTCCAGTAGATGCCACCTGGGAGCCAACTACCATTCTACAACAATTTCCTCATTTCAATCCTCAAGGACAAGGATGTTTTTAATGGGGAGGGCATGTTAGGGACCTAACCTCCCTAACCTGTTACGTAGGTAGAATAATATAGTTTCCATGTAATAAAGGCCAATATTAATAAGGCCTGGTAATAAGGAAGAATAAGTCAAATGTAAGAAGACCTAATAGAAGTTTTCGCTTCTAGAAGACCTTCCTATAGATTGTTCTTATGGTAGATAGATTTAGTATAAATAGGATTCAAGGGCATGAGAAGTTTTGTCTTGAGAATTATTCTTATAGAGCGTTTCTCAGCTGGAGGTTTCCCCCTCAAAGAGGCAAGTGAACATTGTTTCCTATAAATAATGGTATTATTTTTGTGTTGTGGTTTCATATATTATGTTGTTCTGCTATTATTCTTTGTCGTATTTCTGTTTTTTGTTATTATAATAGATCTGGTACTTAACATCCACCATCATCTATATGTTTTGTTCTTTTCTTATTGCGGGTGTGAATGTAAGGCCACACAAGAATTTTAAAGGAGTAATGATCAAACCCCCAACTTGGCATATACACATAGATGTGCTTTGATTTGGCTGATTCTTAGCATGAATCCATTTAAGATTTTCAAATCATATTGAAAATCACTTGGTATGGTGGGTTCCTGGTATTATTCATTTCCTTCATCTCAACCAAATTCCTTTTCGAAGGAAGAGGACCCTTTATTGGGAAAGAATGTGTCCATTTACTGCAAGAAAAATCCATTCTTTTGCAAATTGAGGCCATTAATTGATGTAAAAGGTGAATGATGTACTTTCATCTTTTTTAATAGATCATATCATCAATTGAAGTGGACTCGGAGACATAACCCATATGGGTGAACTTCGTTCTCAATTTTTTGAGTTCTTCTTATGTTGTTTTAATGTTGGATTTTAAATTTCAATTCTTAATGTTAATTTTAAATTATTTAAGCCAAATTTTCAAAAAATTGTGAGAAATTGAGGAGCATGTTAATAGAATCTAAATTAGTGGTTTAAAACAAAGCCTTTAGTGCTAATTTCATATCACATAACAAAGTTTTATCTAATGAAGGAGATGAAAGAGGGAAAATGGATGCAACTTGATGCAAGAAAATCCTTGGGTCAACACAACTCACAAGAACCTTATTTTTTATTTCGTGGGATAATTACTTAGCAGGTTGGAGAACAATAACATCATATTATTGATAGAAAAAACCTTATTGTGGCATCCCAAAATTCCTTCCTTGACCATCTAGCACTAGCCATAAGGTCACTTAGCCTCATCAACTATTTGTGAGGATAGATTTAACTTCTAACAACAATAAATTATAGAATTCATATGAAAATATAAAAGGACAATGGAAATAAAAATGCATATTCTGAATTATTTATTACCCATTAAATTCAATACATTAGCACAACATGAAAAACATTCCATAAGAAGACAACCATTAATACTTATATGAAAATAAAGCCACATCCATCAAACTAGTTGTCAAGGAGTGATTATCCACCCAATCATAGGAATCAACTATGGATTCCACCCCCAAGCCAAACGATGATACCACTGGGGAAAAGTAATCTCCTACAAGGCTCTAATCTCTTGCAACCCAAACCATTACTCTCATGACAAGCCACCTTCTCACTACATAGATATTGAAGCCCTCTTCCAACAATCAAACCATCCTTGGAACTCTCTTCCATTTCCCCACATAACACACAAAGGACCCACTCTTTCTCTACTCAATAGTGCCTCGTAGTACTCTCCCCTTCTAGTGATCTTCAATGTGTGGAGAAAGAGTGCAATCTATTGTTTAGCTCCTAGTAATAAGCTAGGATAGAAAACACTTGGCCTCAAGGTCTTCAATAAGAAACAATAATAGGGTCCTAGGTCAGGAGGTATCGCCTCAACTACAATGGACATTCCATGCATGGAATCTCTCTCCAACCATCCCATTTTCTTCAACAAAAAAATTGTAGCAAGCTTCCCTGACTTATATATGCTCTTACCAACCACAAGCGCATTGGAAACCCTTGCCATAATAGGCATACCGACCATAACAACCATGACAACCAAGGAAAATAATCCATTTAACACGAGATATGGTATCTTCTCCATGCCCCCAAATGGTTTCCCAATGATAATGGTAGAAAATAATGCATTGAAAGGACAATGGAAGACCTTTTGTTGCATGAGACTTGTCTTTCTTCCCAATGATGTGATAGGTATGAAACTTGAACAATTTAGTACATAACCTTAATTTAAATATTGATAGCTTGCAAGAAAGCATGTGCATAATGAGTAGTACTTCCAAAGGTCAATGACAAGATGAAATCACCCAACAAACCCATTTCCTCTTCCTCTCTTGTCGTATCACAGTCCCCTTGTTGCTCCCTCAACAAACCATTTTGGTGAATATTGTATTATTATGTATTTTCATTTTTGTACTTACCTCTATCTATACATGAGCATATTGTGCAAAATATGCCCACCACATTATAAACATATCCACCACCTAAACTCCTATGCACTAGTTGCACTTTAACCTTGAGCTCCATAATAGGAATCTTTACAATGTAACATGAGGTCGTTACAACTCAACCCACATGGCTTGACTTCCATCTCATAAACCACATTATATAAAACATTACATGATTTATTACATTGTAATTCAAAAGTAAAAACTAGGATATTACACTCATACTAGCAAGTAAAACATTAACATAACATCAAAGGATTTATAAGGGATTATATTATTTACAACATTAAATTAGACATTAAATCATTTATATGTGAATAAATGTGCATATGCTAATATGTGTGTAATATTCATTAATTGAAATAAAAGAAAGTGAGTATCAATATGTATGTAATACCTATCACAAAAATCTCCTTCTATAACATCCCAATTACTTATTATTTCATAAGCTAAGGATCATAACCATGCATGTGCAACACCTTATGAGTCTATGTGAAAAGATAAACCATTTAACCACAATCATCAATCACACTATATAGAGTGCTTAATTTTACAAATATTGACAAATGATATTCCACAAAAGTATATATATCCCAATGAAAATGACAATCTATCCATATTGTTGGGGGTAATTCTACACATATTGACAAATGATATTCCACTAAAGTATATATATCCAATGAACATGACAAATGTCATCTCTTATCCATATTGTTGGGGAGAAGGTTTAGGTTTTTCAAATACAATGGATCATGGAAAAACCATTTTTTAATGGCAAATGCCATCTCTTATCCATATTGTTGGGGAGAAGGTTTAGGTTCTTCAAATACAGATCATGGAAAAACCATTTTTAATACATGGGCCAAAAATATGCAAAGTTGAAGGGGAAGAGTGTAAAGCTTGATAGGGACAAACTTAGATCCAAAAGGAAAGGGATTTATTCTCAGCGAATCAAACTTTGATCCAAAAGGAAGGGACAAACTTAGATTTTTTAAAAAAAGGATCTATTCTCAATGAATCAAACCTAGAGGTTTGATCCAAAAGGAAGAGGGATCTATTCTCAATGAATCAAACTTAGATAAAAAGAAGAGGGATCTATTTTCAGTGAAATCATGAAAGAGGGAATTATGATAAACAATTTAATGATAGATTCACAAGGAAACGAAAGATCTATTCTCAATAAATCAAACTTAGATCCAAAAGGAAGAGAAATCTATTCTCAATGAAATCATGGAGGGAATTATGATGAACAATTTAATGATAAATTCACCTCAGTGAAATCATGAAGGAGGGAATTATGATGAACAATTTAATAATAGATTCACAAGGAAACAATTCTCCCATCCCAAAACTTTCTCTTAAATGACGCAAAGATCATTTTCATAACATAAACATATGCAAATCCTACCATGGGAAAACACGATCTATTCGTCCCTAGTATGGTCAACACTTTCTATGGTCATTGACTTTTGCATCTCTTCGCATGAATTAAACCATATATCTTGAAGACGGAAAAAATCAAAATTGGGGGCTAAGAAATATGAGATCTCTCCATTGTTAAATTTTTAAAGAGGGTGGTGATCCTTTATTATTCTACCCATTCTCCATTAAATGTTTTATGTGATTGAGCATTCAAAGATATGGAATTGGTAGAGTTAACACACCCATGCATGATTTCAACGTACGTTAAATTAGATGATTTTAGGCAAAGTGATATTATGAAATGTGGAAAACAATGCATGTGTGAAATGTGGATAAAAATACATGTGTGTGCAATGTGGATAATGATGACTTCCAACTATAATTATAAAATGTGGGTAAGACTACACATGCCTTGTGAGTCATGCCTTGTGAGTTTAGTAATTATGTAATGTGGGTTAAAACTACACATGTGCACTCCAAGTAGTAATGAACTCAAGTGTCATTATGTGATCGTTAATCACATATAGTAATGGATAAGATTACACATATGTGCTATGACTAGTAGTGAACTTCGCCATCATGTGACTGTTAGTAATGAACTCAAGAGTCATTAGCCTACCATTATGTGACCTATATTCACTTGTAGTAATGGATAAGATTATACATATGCATTGTGAGTAGTAGATAACTTCATCATCATGTGAACATTAATGATACATAGTAGTGTGGGTTACTCTTGTGAGTAGTAGATAATTTTACTATCATGTGATCTGATCATTAATAATACATAGTAATGTAAGTTAAGATTAACATAGATCCATCTTAACTCGGTTTTATGAAGCCTTGAGAAGGATCAAATCTTTCTAGGTGTAAACCCTTCTTTTTACACATATTCAATTTTTATTTACTTAATTTATTATTACTATTATTTAAGAGTGACATGTGTCAGCGCCACGCTGAATTTAGACACATAATCACACATCGACCTAATTATAATTTTTAGTTTTGTTTACAAAAACTTATGTTATTAAACTATTGAGGACAACAATCATCTATATACAATCTGTGAATAGTTGAAGAAAAAATATTTACTTACCAAAAAATATTTATTTGTTATTTTATATTTAGAAATTTTATAGTGTGAATATTTTTTTAATTTATTATTTTAAATTTAATTTTTTTATAAAATGAAAAAAATTTCTCTTTATCATTTTATATTCAAAATTTTATTAAGCACATAATTTTTTTTCCATTTACCATTTAAATATAGAATTTGTAGGTACCCAAAAAAATTTAATTTGTGTATAAGAATAGATTACATGGTAGTTACAGTAAGATATAAATATAAATAATTTGTATATAAGAATAGATTACATGGTAGTTACAGTAAAATATAAATATTTATATTTATATCTTTTGATGTTAAATAATAATTTTTATAATTAATTTAAATTTTTCATTTTTATTTTTTTTAATTTAATTTGTGATATAATTAGTATACCATATTAAAAATATATATAATATATTTGATTCTTATTTTATTTTTATTTTATGTTCATTTTTACCTTACTTTCTTCCATACATTCACGTTGACCCTTGCAAGATGACTAGGGATAAGTTTGACCTAACTTTGAGGTTTAATTCAACTTTTGCTTAATCATACCAAGAATTTTCCCACATTGATCTTTGATATTTTTTGGTAAGTGATAAATTCAAGTGGTTCCAATATAGAGATACTACTTCCTATTGATTTGAGCTTGAATTTGAATAACAAAATAAGTATCTAGTTGTTATAGTAAGGTTATTTTGTAATTGTAAAATAAAATTGTTTTACCTTTTTCTTTTATCAATTGTAATATGAGTGATTAGCTCTCCTATGTCAGTGGCCCTAATTTTATATCACTATAGAAAATATTATTTTCATCATAATCAATTTAGACTTCACACTATCCACTCGAATTTCTCTAGAATTTGAATATTCAATGGCGAGTTTTATATTTCTTTAATAAGGATGGTAAACATATAGTTTTTTATTGTTTTTTTCAAACCAACTTAATTAGTTTTCATCTCTCCATCATTATTTTTGTTAAAAATAGCTAGTTTTGCCTTTGTTCTCCCTCTTCTTTTTTCTTATGCACAACTTCCATGACTTCTTGCATTTTTGTTATTATGTCCTTCCCTTTATTGTTAGAAGAGGGAGGATTTCTGGAAAACATAACAAATAATGGTTTTGCATGCTTTGTGTTGTGCATTTTCATTAGACAGTTCAAGTGACCTAGTTTGAAGATGATTTCAAAATCAAAACCATCTAGCCATGCTGCCCATTTAAGCAATCTAGTATTTCCATCATCCAATTCCTTGTTATTTTTAACCATCCCAAGCGTAATTTTCAAATATGTTCTTACAATGAATTTGATAGGTTTTAAATACAACTGAAAATATTGTATTGTCCTTCGCAAACACTTCCTTATGGATAGAGGGATAGTTTGATTCAAATTGCTTGAAAGACCCAAAAGTATATGCATATACTTCTTCAAAACCATCTTTTGGATTATTTTCAATGAGCACTCATGCCTATGTAGTGTTTGAGGCATTAATTTATGTGATAAACTAGCCATCTCTCATGGGAAACTTTAATGAAGGAAGGTTTTGCTGATATTTTGGATTGTATCTGTCATTTTTTGATCCCAAGAAGGGGGATATTTTATTAGCCTTTTCCATAGTACATAGATTTCCTCTGCTTAAACTTTGTAAAATGGATGAATATTATTAAGGCTACCCAAAAAACAATGAAGATGGGTCTTTTCTTTGATCTCATCTGGGAATTGGGAAAAAGAATTAAGGATATGAGATTGGAGAATTATTTTCTCATTCTTGATATGCATATCCAAGAATTCAATTTCAGTCCATCCAATCTCCATTTTCTTTTCAGGCAAAACAAGACCATGTGTAACAACCCCTTCATAAACACTTGTGTTACACACCAAATTCCCACACTACTAAGTGTGAATTTGTCACACTTTAGTGAGGGAGTGTTTGTCATAATCCCTAGATATGTTAGGAGAGAAATCTATCATATGAAGGTCAAAATACTATGTGCACATGTATTATTCATTTTTATTAAAAAAAGAAAATTAATTTAGTGTGAAAATCCACCTCACATTTAATTTTCTAATCTCAAGGAGAAGTTAAGAATCTCATGGATGGTTGAGAGATTTTCTCAAACCAAAATCATAATTTGGTGGATCTTGAGAGATATTTCCTCCTTAAAATCCTTGAGAGATATTTTCTCCCTAAAAATCTTGGAGATCCCAATTTAGTGGATCTAGTGAGTGATCTTCTCCATGGTGGTTAAGCCTCCAAATCCTATATAATTAGGGCATTCCAAAGTGAGAAGGGGAAAGGAATATATTCAAGCATCAATATTTTGATCTCAAGACTTTCATGCAAGGGTTGGACGAAGAGAGCTTGGAGAAGATTGCTACGACATCAACGTGCTTTGTAAGTGCCTTATTTTGGCTTTCCATTTAATATCAACTTGGTGTATTCATTTCATTATGATTGTTCATTGTAATGTCTATGTTTAATTCAAATCGGGTTTAGATAAATATGGTTTTTATATAACAAAATCTAGTATAAGTAGGAAGGTTTTCCATTGTTTTGTAGGTCTCTTTGATCGTTGAAGTAATTGGAGCAGAGAGGAAAATGGATGGAGCAGCGAGGACAAACTTCGGGAAAAAAGTGTGTCTTCCTCCTTCTATATATAGGTTAATGAATTATATCTATAAGGAAAGTAGCAACCATTTGTTTACTTTTGTCTTTGGACCAAAGAAGGGGTCTCGGTCCAAAGGGGAGCTTAACATGTCCGCAGGGTAATATTTCTCGTAACAGTGCCATGTCACCTAGCACATGTGGAAGAGGTCCACTTGGAGGCCACGTCTCTTGTGTCATGTCAGGATGATAGTTGGACTAGAGTGAAAGTTTAAAGGTGTAGTGTTAAATACCTGAGGGCCTAGTGGTTGGGTGCCCTAGTGGGATGGTGGGTCAGCATGGTGTTTGAATAGGGCCAAAGGACATGATGATGTCAGAAGATATGTCGTTGCCATGTCACCTAGCATAGGTGGAAGAGGTCCACATGGAGGCCATGTCTCTTGTGTTGCGTCATGATGATATTCGAACCAGAGTGAAAGTTTAAAGGTGCAGTGTTAAAGACCTGAGGGCCTAGTGGGTTGGTGGGTCAATCGTCTGGTGGTATAACAGACTAGAGTGGAAGTATGAAAGTGGAGTGTTAAATTATGGGGGGATGGTGACCTGGTGAGCCCGATGGCCTGGTGATATATAGAACCAGAGTGGAAGTCTGAAAGAATAGTCTTAAAGTCTATGGGCCCTAGTGGGCTAGTGACCCAATGGTCCCAATCGTCCAGTAGCTAACCGGATTGGAGTATAGTTGATCAGTGCAATGTTTTAATCCCAGGGGGGCGGTGGGTCGATAACCCGGTGGTTGGGACACATAATGTAAATAAGTCTTCAGGTTGCTCGGTGGTCTCAATATGTGGTGAACCAATCGATCTAACAAATTGATGGTCGTGATTAAACCCTGGAATCATCCAACATTTTCTAAAGGTTTGAGTTGTGTGTTTAACCCGATGACCATTGAGTAGATTGATGGTCGATATTAATCCATGAATGATTTGATGACTACTAAGTGTTAAATTTTGTGATGTGGATGGTGAGTAGATAGTGTGTAAAACAGGAGGAATTTGGGACCGATTTCAAAGAATTTTTTTAGTCTGGTTTTGAGGAAGATTTAAAGGGAGTTGGAGTCGACCCCATGAGCACAATTGTTTTTGGTATGTGGACAAGTCCTTGAGCATACGAGCTCATGTATGAAGCCTATAAATAATGAGGCCCCAAAACCAATTTTGTGTAGTGGTGTGAGTTGTGTGGAAGAAAATATAAGGTTCTTAGGATCGTGGAAATGGAAGGAAGTGAAATGTAATGGTATAAGGGAAGCAAGGAGGTGCGAGGTAAAATAAGGAACATTTGAAGTCTTATTGATTGTGAACAGGTGGATATTGTCATGGTAATTACAGCAAAGATAGAGCAGTTGATGAAATAACATATTTGTGCAAGTGAATGTTTGAAGTGAAGTGATGAATTTGTATTATTGATAGTTTAAGAAGAGGTGAATCCAGACAGACAAGTTGATAGATTGGTGTCTCCAGTAGGTTGGTGCCTACATCTTGCTAAGTTGGTGCTCATTTGAGGAGATTGGTGTCTCTAGCAGGTTGGTGCCTAAAAATATTGTAACTATAGGTTGGTGCCTACAAGTTTTACTGACTTGGTGCTCAAGAAAATGGATTGGTGTATCTTTTAGGTTGGTGACTGTAAAATATTGTAACAAATTGGTGTTTTTAATAGGTTGTTTCCTGTGAAAATATTTGAATAAAAGTTTTGTGGTTCTCTCCCATTTGGGTTTCCACATTAAATTTGTGTGTATTGTGCACTACATATTAATTATTGATTTATTATGGTTGATAAAGTAATGAATCGATAAGTGTATAACAATAAGAAAAGAAAAAACAATCTTATATTAATTCA
>ML783614.1:28847-42052 GCA_009831015.1 Picea engelmannii | reverse complement strand
TATGTACAACACAGCTACAACTGGGCTCTCCATAGCTCAACCAACCACAACCCCTTTCAAGTGGGCTTGGGATTCCAGCCACTATGTCCCATTGACATAGCCATGCCATTTGTGGCTACTCAGGAAGATTCAGCTCATGTCCAATCTGAGGATGACACGGAAAACAGCTTCAATGAGCACATTCAACACATCTGCCAACAGGTTCATGACATCTTGGACAGAGCCAATGCTAAGTACAAGCAGCGACATGATCAACATCGGGTGCCACACAACTTCCAGGTGGGCGATAAAGTGTGGTTGCATTTGCAAAAGGAGTGCCTCGTTGGACCCCACTGCAAGCTTTGTCCACTCCGATATGGGTCGTACACCCTCACCAAGGCTGTAGGGGAAAATTCCTTTGAGCTCAGCATTCCACCATTCCTTGGTATGCACCCAGTGTTCAATGTGGACCGCCTTCGGCCATACTTTCCACCTCTACTGGACACATTTGACATGGCAGAACAACTCACACCAACAGAGTTAAATCCAGACTGCATGGAACAAGCCAGAATTGATCAGATCATGGATACATAGATCAAGCACACCCGAAAACAAAGGATACTGCTATATCGAGTTGTCAAAGCAGGCCAACTCCTTCACCAAGGCAAGTGTCTTACCAGGGACCAAGTTCAGCAGAAGTTTCCTCATCTCATGGAGGAACTCAACGCAATGGGGACCATTGCTTCCTAAGGGGGGAGGAATGATCCAGGTGGATATTGGTGGCCACCCACCTATTCCACTTGGACCCCCACCATTGCTTCTTTCAGTTTTTCAGTTTCCACACAGTTTACTATTTTTAGCAGTTTTTTGGGTCCTGAACTTCCGGAACCGTTTTGAGGCCTTAAACGACGTTTTTTGGGAAAACTGGGAGCAACATGGATTACAGTTCATGTTGCTCACCCAAACGTTGTAGTCCTCGGATAGATCTTTCTAATGAGGTATGGAACGCGTCAAATGGAGATCGTATGCCAAAGTTACGTCCCTGGGAAGTTTATGTACCAACTTGCCCAAACGAGGCCCATAGTCTTGGCGTTTCATCTCCTAGGGTTAGGTCTTTGTATGTTTAGGGTTTTCCATTGTTTCTCAATAATAATAGGCCTTCGAGCCTCATTGTAACATGGTTCAAAGGCTAGTATCCGCCACATCTCTTCTCAGAGATAAGCTACCAGCGCCCTAGCTAGTTGATTTCCATTCTGTCTATAAGCATATTTCAGTCATTTGTTATTAATGAAATGAAGTCTTATTTCCGCTGCATCTTTGCGTGTATGAGTATTTTTGTATTTCATTGTGTTCCTGCATAAATCCGGATCATACAAAACCATAGAGGACAATTCGAGACCCTTAAGAAGAGAGTATTGCAGCCTATTTTCTTCATGTAGATGATATTGTGAGCAATATTAGAGGTTTTGGTGAAGAAGTTAAAGAAACCATCATTGTGCAAAAAGTGCTTAGGTCACTTCCCTCAATATTTGATCCCAGGATATATGTCATTGAATAATTAAAGGACCTAGATAATATAACAATGGATGAGATGCATGGAATCCTCACTGCATATGAAATTAGGATAGAAAAGGATAAGAAAGAAAAGACATCAAGAAAGGTAGCAACCTTCAAGGAATCAAAGAAGACAAAGACAGAAGAACACAAAACAAGCGACAAATCAGATAGTGAATTGGATGCAGAAGAAGCCAACTTTATCAGAAAGTTCAAGAGAGGATTAAGAAAATACAAAGGTAAGATTCTCTTTAAATGCTTTAATTATGGGGAAGACACTTTTCTGCTAAATTTTCTTATGCAAAAAATAGAAATAACAATGAAAAAAAGATTCCAACTTCAAAAATTACAAGAATGGCAAGAATAAAAAGAGAATAAAATTGTACAGACAAAAGAAGAATCTATATACCAATGAGGAAAACAGCTCTCCAAAATTCTCATGACCTTTGGAGATTCAAGTGAAAATACCTATTTTTTTAAAATAATTCCTACAAGTTGAAAAAATACAGTATGATGTTGTCAAGAACACCAAAATCAAAAAAATATGAGGATGAAAAACATCATAAAGAGTAGAATTATCAACTTGGATGATAAGAGAGCATGGCACTTATTGATAGTTTCCATAGAAATATAGATATGACTCTCTTTTTCTTCCAACTACTGATTAATTTTGATCATAACCCTATTAGAGCCTACACGTAGGTGTTTCTTGTTTCTTCCCTCAACTTGAAATAATTCGATCAAACCTTTTTTTTAAATCAGAAAAAGGATTTTCTAAAATGGCTCGCCAATGACCAAGATTTAATTAAAAAATATTTTTGATACGATAACAGGTCTCAGCCTCTCTACTTTTTGTTACTACACTATCTGTAACTATCACTCTATATATGGTCCCAACCAATATGAATAGTTCCTACAATAGCTACAAAATTGCATCATTAACCCATACTCCCATACAAAAAGGAACAAAACTACCCCTAATAAAACTCAAATTTAACAGATTAGAGCTTGCTACAAGTTGAAAAAATACAGAATCATGTTGTAGAGAACACCAAATTTAAAAAAAATATGAAGATGACAAATGTCATAAACATTAGAATTTGTTTTCCAACCAAGTCACAATCAACTTGGATGATAAGAGGGCATGATACTTGTTGATACAATACCCATAGATTGCTTGTTCTACTACACATATAGGCCAGAAATGTTTACCCTATTTGACAAAGAGTTGGGGGAATCACCTGAGAGCTCGTTGTTACTCGCATCAAGATGACTAAGCTCATTCAAAATTTTGAAGAGATGCAGGAGTTACACCAAGTTCATTGCCGGTTAAGTTTTGCTTCACTAGAAGAACCTCCTAAAGCAGCAGGAATCGTGTCTGTCAACTTATTCAATTCCAAGTATAGCGCTTGAAGCTTGGCAAGCTCTCCAAGCCTTACTGAAATATCTCTTGTGATGTAGTTGTAGGACTCTGTAAAGGTCGAGATAGTCAATTTTTTCCACTGGTACAGTGATGTGGGAACTCTCATTGTGAGCCTATTGTCACTAGAAGAAAATCTACAACCATAAAGAAACTACCAATTTCTTCAGGAATGGGTCTTGAACACTGATTTTGGGACTTATCACAGATTCTATGATGTTGCACAAAGCTTGAATCTGCGATTGCAATCAGTTGTGTTGGAAACATGCCAACAAATTTCCTCATGCAGTCACATGCACATGAACATGCACATGCATGCAGTTATGTTAATGTGCATGCATGCAATCTATTTATGAATTACTCATGTAATTATGTGATCTATTCATGGTCAGTTTGTATAACTGAGTGATAGATGTTATATATGTGAGCATACCCATAGAGGTGAAGTACAATGTGAGTGAAAGTGTGTGCAAGGAGTAGAGAGAAGAGTGTGTGAAGAGAGGATGATTGTATGCCTATGAAGGATATTGTAATTCTCCCTTGAATAATAATAATACCAATAATCATTTCCCGTGGTTTTTTTCCCTCATTGGGTTTTCACATAAATCATTGTGTCAAGTGTATGATTGATGTTCTTGGTTTAATGCATGTTTGATCTTGCTTATTTTATTCTCTGTTATATGCTATGTTTTGCTTCTACTTCCCAACAAGCATGTGAGAAAATTTGTTGTCATGTTTCCAACAATCTTTCTTGAGATTCCCAGATTTTCCACAGAACCAACATTTTTGCTTACTCTTCTTGCCTCTTGACTGACGTACCCCTCTGAATTTTCCCTCTTTCTATAGATCGACCTCTGACCACCATTTCTTCTGCTGTTGAGGTTTCTTTAACGGATGTTTTCCTTATCTCCTCAGACAATAAAGCTCCCACAACAGTGTCATAATCAATGGTGTCTATTGTGTTAAACCACACAGTTGTGACCAGATGGTCCCAAGACTCAGGAAAAGAACACAGTAGTGTAACTGCCTTGTCCTCATCTTCAAACTTTACTTCCATATTAGTTAATTGATAAATCAGATTATTGAAAACATTCAAGTGATCAACAATTTGTGTACCTTCTTTCATCTGTAAGTTGTACAATTGCATCTTCAAGAAGATTTTGTTTGACAAGTTCTTTGTCATATACAGACTCTCCAGTTTGCTCCAAAAACATGTTTTTGTCATCTCTTCAATGATGTTAAACAACACCTCATCTGTCAGGCGCAAACGAATAGTATTGAGGACTATTGCATCCAAATCCTCCCAATCCTCGTCTATCATGCTTGCCAGTTTCTTTGACTTTCCAGCCAAGGCCTTTCACAATCCTTGTTGCACAAGAAAATCTTGCATATTGAGTTTCCATAGCACAAAGCTATTCTTACCACTAAACTTTTCCACCTCAAACTTGGAACTCTACACTTTCTCCATTAGCAGAAACAATCGTCCAAAAGAAAATCACAGCTTCTAATAAACCAAGCTCTTCGATCCAGCGACCATATTCTCTTCTCCTTCGCTCTTTATTCCTTCAACTCTAAGATCTGATACCAATTTTTGGTAAGCAGAAGCAAAACATATCATATTTATGTTAAGTACGATTTTATAAGACATGTTGTTGATGAAGGTGGAGTGTCTTTGGAAAAGGTCCATACAAAAGTGAATTCTGCAGACATGTTTATGAAACCAGTTTTTTTAGAGAAGATACAGTGGTGTTTGGATTCTCTTCGCTTGCAGAAAAGGTGATGAATTAATTAAGGGCATGATATATCAGGTAAATTGTTGTCAAGGTGGATATTGTTGGAAACATGCCAACGAATTTCCTCATGCAGTCACATGCACATGCATTCAGCTATGTTAATGTGCATGCATGCAATCTATTTATGAACTGCTCGTGTAACTATGTGATCTGTTCATGATCAGTTTGTATAATTGGGCGATAGATGTTATATATGTGAGTTTTTGCAGACCCCCCTTCTCTCCTCGGGCTGTGCAACCTCTCGGTCTAGGATTGTTCTAAACACTGAGTCGAATCGGCTCTTTGGGCCCTTGCTGGAACCCAAAACCACTATACATGGGCCCCTTATCTCCTTGGGAAAACGTTCTATGTAACCCATGGGCCCTTTTCTTGGCACTCTTGGTAGTTTTAAACTGACAGGCACTAGCTCCTTCCGTTAGGCCCCCTTTCCTCATGCGACCTCGGGCTATGAACCAGGGCTAAACCCTAAAGGTGCTTCGAGCTTCAGGCTTCGGTCGTTCTCACTTCACGCTGCGGCCAATTATTCTGAAGTCACAATCCTCTGAAACCACGGAAACATGATCAACGGTCCTCGTTCCTTGCTGATATCGGTAGTTGAGTCTCGTTCTTCAAAATTCGGGCTTCGGTCGAATCTGCATGCACACTCCACAAATCCTCCGAAGTGGCTTTCCAACGAATTTATCCTTCATCCTCCATGCATCCCCTCACAGATCAACGGTCCACACTCTCCTTTGGGATCAACAGTCCATAATAACCCCGGCTTCGGCGCTTCGGGAAGTTCTGAACCACGTCTCACAAAACCTCTGGAGTGTTTTGCCTCCAAATTTCACAATCTGATGGCACCCATCCAATTTTGATGGATGGACTCTGGTTCTTTGGCCTTCGAGAGTTCAGGCTCCACCCAATCCGTTGTTCTCCCAGAGTAACTTTTCTCCGAAGTAGCAAATCCTACTCCACCTGTCCCTCCAGACGATAGACAGTTTCGACTAGCTTCAAAACTTCGAGACTTCGGCTATCTCGCTCTCTTGTGCACTTTAAAAGGAGTTAAGTTCTATGCACTTACTTGGATCCAATGGTTGTTGATCCATGCACTCAAATCTGATGGTTGGGATATGTTCTCCTCCTCCATGCACTCCTTCTGGTGTCTGGACGTGGAATTTAACGGTCCAGATCTCCTCCTGCAGCTCATATGATGGCAGTTGTCACTCTCCCTTCTAAGCTTCTTCGTTCTCCCAAAATTTGGAAAATTGGTAAGTGTCAAAGGTTGCGGTCTTTGATATTTCTCATGCAAGCCCGACTAGTAAGTCTCAACTTGTGCTTCTCCTCCTAAGCTTTGGGACTTGGAACAAGTCTGTCAGCACAAACCTTGCACTATCCCTTCTGAGCTTCTTCCAATTTAATTTTACCTTGCTCTGGCACACACTTGCAAAGTCACTGTGCACACTTGCACTACTCCTCCTGAGCTTCCAGCTTGCTCAGTCTCCTAAGGGTCTCGGTCATTTTCTTCCTCTCTGCTGATACTTTGTGTGCAAAGGTACTATCCCCCTTGAGATTTGAATTGGATCAAATATTTAAGGGCCTCGACCCTTGTTTTCTCCCTCAAAGGAAGTCGTTTTCCCTCTTGGTACCTTCTACACTCGTCCTCCTGAGCTTCTAAACTTAGAGTAATTTCATCTATGCACACTCTTTGCACTGTCTCCACAAATTGAACCTGTAAAGGTCCTTGTCCTTTGTGCGCCTTCCAGAGTCTTTATGCACACTCCTTGTGCTCGACTGATCCTTTAGACGGATTCAAAATTTCAACACTTTGTCTAAGTGTTGTCTTGGTGCACTCCTTGCACATGTCTTCCTCGTGCTTCCTGAAATCCTTCAGGTTCACTGATGCATCTCTTGCATCCTTCCAATGCACACTTGCAGAGATCTCCTACAAAGTGTTCAGCAACTTTGTTTCCTTCAACTTCTCCAACACTTCAGAATGTATCAGTCATGTGCACTACTTGCACTTTGACTGACCTTCAAATGTTTTCAGACTTAGAACATTTTTTAGTAAATCTTCTTTCACATTCCTTGTGCCTGCTCTATGCACTCCTTGCAGAACCTCTCCCTCATAGTGTTCAGTAACTCTAGGTTTCCTCAAATTTCCCCAACACTTCAGAACGTGTTGGTTCTGTGCACTCCTTGCACATTCTCAAACCACTCCTTGCTGAGCTTACATAGTGTTTAGTAACTCTATGGTGTCTTCCCCTAGACACTCTTTTCTATAAACTCGAGATAGAGTTCTCTTGTGCACACTTGCACCTACTCAATGCCCACCTGGAAGAGCTCTATAGAGTTCCCAGTAACTCGATCTTTTTTGTCTTCTCTGCACAACCTCTTCTCCAAGGTGTTTAGCAACCTTGAGGCTCCTCTCTAAGTCTGTAGATGTTATGGTGTGCCCACCTGGCACGTTATCCTCTGAACTCAGAGAAGAATTCAAATACGCACTTTGTGAGTTGGCTACAGAGTTCCCAATACTTTGACATGCACTCCTTGCACTAACCTAAAGAACCCAAAACAACCCAACAACTCTAAAATAGATAGTGAAATATATCTTATCCATGCAGATGAAACCTATCTCATACATCTACAACATACATTCATAAACACATGGATACCATTCATTAAATAAAAAGAAACATACATAGAATCATATGCAGGAAAAAATGATGTCTTTTTATTAACATGAATGTCTATTTACAATGGGTGTAGGCTCGAACTGCAACTAAGTCTCGGCTATCTCCCCTTCTCTTGGCTTACAATGATTTTTCATCAACTTTCAGCAGATCAACAACCTCTAATGGGCATACGTTACAAAGATTTATAAAAGAGGGGCTCATCGAGATTTCCCTCCAAGCTACACTAGTGGTGTCTAATCACCATTTACAACACCTATCTACTGAGGTAGATTACATTCAATAAACATTTACTTTCTCATATCTGAGGCAACGCTCTAGATCTATACAACACAAGCCTATTAAAGGCAATTGCATCCACAGCCTATACAAAGGCATCAACTCGGCTATGCTTGAGCCTTATAGCATTTAATTTGCTTTTAATTACATTGAATTTTTAAAATTTAAGGGAAAAATGAGAGGGTTGGCGCCTCTCCCCTTCCTAAGTGAGTGATGATGTGTTGAATAGTTGGTGCTTTGTTGAGGTGAAGCGATGCTCCTGCATCATGAGCATACCCATAGAGGTGAAGTACAATGTGAGTGCAAGCATGTGCAAGGAGTAGAGAGTAGAGTGTGTGAGGATAGAATGATTGTATGCCTATGAAGGATATTGCAATTCTCCCTTGAATCATAAGAATATCGATAATCATTGACCGTGGTTTTTTTCCCTCATTAGGTTTCCACATAAATCACTATGTCAAGTGTATGATTGATGTGATTGTTTTAATGCATGCTTGATCTTGCTTATTTTATTCTTTGTTATATGCTACGTTGCCCAACAAGTTGGAAATATAAATATCTGAGTTCGGATAAAGCATAATAGTTCATTGTAGGATAGAGCCAAACAATATAGTCTTGCAAGGTATCCAAAATTATTAGTAGTTGGCCCATTGATATTATTATTCCCAAATAAAGAGTGGTCAGAATAACACATTGGCAAATTTTTGAAGGAATTTCTAATCATAGTAGATCCTCTAAACAATATCTCTTTTTAACTTTTTAATAAAAAAAGTTAATTTTTCAAAGTTGAGTGAATAGTCCAAAATTTATTTTCACCTGGAATATGAAAAGAACAATTATGATGATTGGCCTTCGAAAATAGCCTAGCCTATCATACAAAGGTTGTGGAGAAAAACAACATTCAATGAAGAAGAGAGATTTAGGGGAAATGGAGCAGGACAGTAGCAGAGCTTGAAGGACTTGGAAGAAGAAGCATATTTGAAACTCTAAGGTTATCTCTAAGCTAAATCCATATGCACAATGTGTTAGTGAATAAAAATGCATCATAATTTCAGTTGAGAGTGCATAGCTCACCTCTTGAGAAAAATAAAATCCCCACCAAATGTTGATTTTCTCATTTGGGTTTCGAAGATAAAAATTGTGTTATAGCGCATTTAATTCCTCTATAGGAAAGACACACAACAGTATTGATTTCACCTTATTAAATCACTGGAATAACCTTCAGTGCTATTAAATCACTGGAATAACATGTTGTTCTGCAACAGAAGAAAATATAGAAAAAGATACAAGCAAATGAGAAAACAAAGAATTGACACAACGTTTTACGTGGTAAAACCTTATACAAGGAAACATCCATGGGACAATGATATTTGGTTAATATTATGCAAGGGAGATAATACATCAGCCATACCATTGACGCTCATGCATCTTAAGCACTCTCACATCTCACACTCTGCCTTAACATGCTTACATAGATATATAGCAGTCTTCACTCAGTTACAAGAAATTGATTACATTTAATGTGCCTCTATCCCTATTCTAAATCTAGTTGATTTGATCCAACTAATTACATAATAATAGGGGCTAGAAAATCTGCCCAATATCTAAAAATGAGTGTAAATTGGTTGGCATTATCCAACAATCTCCACCTTGACAAAAATTTACCTAAATATCATTGTCCAATTTATTCATCACCTATGCTGCAAGCCAAGAGAAGTCAAGCACCACTGCAACTTCTCTAATAAGATTGGTTTCATGATCTCGCTTGTGTGACTTGCACGAGTTTGGATTTCCTGAGAGGTCACTCCACCTCCAACATGTCTTTAACAACATTGTTTTGAGACATATGTGGTGATAGATCTCCTTCTTTCCAAGACACCTGTAAAATACACATTACAATTATCACGGACTATCTCAATGTAACCATTATAGGTGACATTTGTGCTTCTCAAATGGAAGCACCCATTTCACTGCAGCACCTGAATCTGTCACATATCTAAAAACATCATTAGCATGTGAAACATCTGGTCTTAACCATTTCATCACATACAACAGACCTCCTACTGAACTTACATGAGACATAACCTTGTCTTCTTTATAGACAGTACCTATGCTTGAGAAAAACTTATAATGGAAAGCAACAAGGATAAAAACTAGTTTTACAGTGTTCATACTGAACTCCAACCACAGCTTACCATTAAAATCTCTACGTACTTCTATGCCCACAATTTTTTTGGTCCTCCTTGATCCCTCGTCTAAATTTTCCTATCCACCTGAGTCATTTTCTTACTGATTTTCTCCACGCTTCGGCTTGCATCGAGCATATCATCAACAAATAACATAAATATTGTGAATGTACTATAAACCGTATAGTCATTCCTACCCTTTGAAAAATTTGAACTCACTATGAACGATTCAAACCTCCTGTATATTTGCCTAGGTACCAATAGGCCATACAATGAATTATCTAGCATGCAAACAAATTTATCGTTATGATCTTGAATCGACCCTTTTGGTTGTTCCATACATACTATATCTCTATCAATGATGACCTTGTGAGTAGTAGGATCCCACACACAACATACCTTTATACCACCATCATAACTTGCAGAGATATAAAACAAGCAGGAATTCAGAAACAAAGATTTTAAGTCTGGAAATGATTTACCTCTTACCAGTACCTGTAGTTCTTTCTTGCTCTTATGACTTTGATGCTTCTGCCATAAACAAGAAGATACAACTATCACTTCAAATGCCACTTCAGTACTCCCTTCCATCTTATAAAGGTTATCAACCTTTGTTGCCTTCATCACTACTAAACTACCTTTCGACAATGTGAGTGCTCCACCTTGACCTGTATACTTATATCCACAAGAATCCAACACTCCCAATGAAATCAAATTTGATTTAAGCTCAGGTACATATATAACATCCGTTAATCTCCTAATAATACCATCGAACATCCTAATTCTAATACTGCCAACCCCAACAATTTTATAGGGAATACCATTTCCCATAAACACTACACCCTCATCAACAGATTGGTAAGAAATGAACCAATTTCTATGTGAGCACATGTGGTGGGAGGCACCTGGATCTAACTTCCATTCTTCTTGATATTGTAAATTACTAGAAACGGATAAAACTTCATCAGTCATACCTGAATTTGTTACAACCCAATTTGCTTCCTTTGTAGAGTTTTCCTTGGATTCCTTTCTTTTCCAGCAGTCTTTCTTGAGATGTCATGTTTTTCCACAGTAAAAACATTTTTCTTTACCCTTTCTGTGTCTTGACTTAGATCGAGAAGAACTTCTCGGATTCTGCTCTTTAGTTTGACCTCTGACTAGCATCGCCTCTGAAGTTGAGGTTTCTTGACTAGATTTTATCCTCATCTCCTCGGCCAACAAAGCTCCCACAACAAAGTCATAATCTAAAACATTTGTTGAGCTAAAGCTAATAGAGGTGACTAGATTATCCCATGACTCAGGAAACGAACACAATAGTGTAATAGCCGTATCTTCATCTTTGAATTTAAATTCCATACTAGTCAATTGAACTATAAGGGTATTAAAGGTATTTAAATGGTCAGCAATCGTTGTACCTTCTTTCATCCGCAAACTATACAACTGTCTCTTCAAGTAGATCATGGTCATCAAGGACTTCATCATATATAGACTTTCCATCTTGCTCCATAAGCCTGATGTTGTATCCTCTCCTACGATATTAAACAGAACAATATCTGCCAGACATAAACGAATGGTACTAAGAGATTTTGCATCCAGATCTTCCCATTCCTCATTCGCCATGGTTGTTGGTTTCTTTCACTTTCCTACCAGTTCTTTTTGCAACCCTTGTTGCACCAGCAAATCCCACATCTTGAGCTTCTGGAACTTAAAGTTGTTTTTACTGCTGAACTTTTCAACTTCAAACTTCGAACTTTGAACTTTTGCCATTAACACAAACTCTCAATAAATAAATAAAGAACTTCTTCTTAATATGGAGGAATATTTTATAATTTAAAAGTTGAACCCAAAAAAAAGTGTTAATATTACAACTAAACATCCACTTTAAAATAAAATCCATCCATATAAAAACATCCTCCACTTAAAAAAAATTAAGCATAAGAAATTCGTTCACCTTATAAGAAATTGGATCTTAATGTTCTTAATGCAAAACAAAACATTTGCATACCAACGTTTTTTTTCACTAGATGGAATGGTTAACTCTCACTAAATAACCCGTCGTTTTTCTTGCCTTTCCACAAAAAAACATAACGCCCAAAAAACCCTTTAATAATTTGTGGTCACACCTTTGTAATTAATAATTTGTGGTCACACCTTTGTAAGGGAGAATTCTACTTAAAAAAAATTGAGCATAAGAAATTTGTTCACCTTATAAGAAATTGGATCATAATGTTCTTAATGCAAAACAAAACATTTGCATACCAATGTTTTTTTCACTAGATGGAATGGTTAACGCTCACTAAATAACCCGTCGTTTTTCTTGCCTTTCCATAGAAAAACATAACGCCCAAAAAACCCTTTAATAATTTGTGGTCACACCTTTGTAAGGGAGAATTCTGCAAATTCGTGACCAGAAAAAAAATGGTCGCTCCTGTGCAATGGCGAACCCCGACAGGACAAAAAAAATAGGTCTCTCCTGTGCAATAGAGAACCCGTGACCAGTCGAAAAGTTTACCAGCAATGGTCGCTCCCTCCGACAGAGATCACCTGTGAACATGCAAAAAAATTTGTCGTCATCTCATGAAACGAGTTTCTTCATTGATAGATCTCGCCCACGGACATAGCTCACTTGCTACAACTCTCCAAAAGCTCTGATACCAATTTTTGTTATGCAGCGGAAGCAAATATAGAAAAAGATACAAGCAAATGAGAAAAAACAGAATTGATACATCGTTTTTACGTGGTAAAACCCTATACAGGGAAACATCCACGAGTCAAGCACTCTCACATCTCACACTCTGAACTGTGTTTTAATAGGATTACATAGATATATAGCAGCCTTCACTCAGTTTCTCAGTTACAAGAAACTGATTACATTTAATGTTCCTCTTGAAAAACTGTGAAGAAAGAAATGCAGAGAGAAAGATAGAACAGAAAATAGTATATTAGAAAAGTATGAAGAATTGAAGAGGTTACAATGCAATGGGAAATAGCTAAGCTAAATAGGCTCAAGCAAATCAAGAATAGAAAGTACAGCTGGCCAGGATAGCTGGCAGTGTACAGTCAAACTGTTGAGGTTACATTATATTTAACACTCCCTCTTAAACTCAACAGTTACAAACATCAGCACTAACTATGCCTAAGTGTTGTCTCTGAAAATCAAAAACCGATTTTCCTAGTGGCTTTGTAAAGATATCAGCAAGCTGATCTCGAGAACCACAGAATTGTAGTGCAATATCACCATTATTGACTAGCTCGCGTATGAAATGAAAATGAGTGTCAATGTGTTTGATTTTCTTGTGAAACACATGATTTTTGGATAAAG
>ML783614.1:4946-27541 GCA_009831015.1 Picea engelmannii | reverse complement strand
TCTCTCAAACTTCGAGTTCTCTAATTTTGTGGTTCAGAGAATGATTCTCTGCTGGAAGTTGAGTTATCCTGAGAATTTTCAGGTTGTCTTTGTACTTGCAATCTTGGAAGAGTAGTTTGAGGTACTTGTTGTTCTGAATTTTCTGTGTTTTCAAAACTTGGAAATAATGGATTTAGACTATCCATTTGTTGATTTTCTAAATCATTCCAGAATTGATTTTCCAGAAATTTTACATCTCTGCTGAGAATTAGTTTCTTGGTGATTGGATTGTATAGCCTGTAAGCTTTATATGTTTCACTATATCCAGTGAAAATACATTTCTCACTTTTTTCATCAAGTTTCTTCCTTAATTCGAAAGGTATGTGAGCGTATGCTATGCATCCAAATGTCCTTAGATGCGCTACATTGAGCTTTGTCCCACTCCATGCTTCTTGGGGAACTTTCATCTTTAGACTTGTGGTTGGTGATCTATTCAAGAGATAAACTGAGCATGCCACTGCTTCAGCCCAAAACCTGTTTGACAGACATTTCTCTTTGAGAAGTGTTCTTGCCATATTCATTATTGTCTGATTTTTTCTTTCAGCCACTCCATTCTGCTGTGGAGTATACCTTGTTGTTGCTTGCATGATGATGCCTTGAGATTTGCATAAATTTGCAAATTCTCTGGAGTTGTATTCTCCTCCTCCATCTGACCTGAGTGCTTTGATGTATTTTCCACTCTGTTTTTCATCTTCTACCTTGAATTCTTTGAATTTTGCAAAAGTTTCAGACTTGTGTCTGAGAAAATAGATCCATATTTTTCTGTTGAAATCATCAATAAACGTTAGAAAGTAAAAGCTACCACCTATTGACTCTATTTGCATTGGTCCACATAGGTCAGTGTGAACAAGTTCAAGATGTTTTTTGGCTTGATTGGAAGACTGTGGAAAACTAGTTCTCTTATGTTTTCCAAGTATGCAAGACTCACATGGGGGAATTTGCTCTTTAAATATAGGAAGACCTTTAACCATGGAGTTCTTCTGAAGAAGACTTAGACTCTGAAATGGTAGATATCCATATCTTGTATGCCAAACCATTGTTTCATTCAGGGTTGATGCACTCTGTGCATATGGTTGAATCAGATTTGTAGTTTTGAGGGTAAGGGGAAACATCCTATTTGGAGTCATATGGATTTCAGAGATTAATTTTCTGCTTGGGATTTTGTCAAATATCTTGCAAGATGCTCCCTCAAAAAGTACCTTATAGCCATGTTCAATGAGTTGTCCTACACTCAGCAAATTATGTTTTAGATCTGGTACATGATAGACATTGTTTATGTCTTTCTCTACATTCTGTTTAGTAAGAATATGAACAATTCATTTTCCTTGAACTTTGACTAAGTAATCGTTTCCTAGTGTAATATCATATGAGATTGAAGAATCAATGCATGAAAGTAATTCTTTGTTACCTGTCATGTGATTGTTGCATCCACTATCCAGCAACCAGAGATCTTTAGGTTGTTGTTCAGTCTTGTGGCACGAAAGAAACATACCTCTTGAGTTTTCTCCCGTGTGATTTGACACATGTGCTCTGCCTGAGAGTTGATCTGCTTGCTTCCTCCTGCATTCAGATTCATAGTGCCCATACTTTTTGCAGTAATAGCATTGTATGCTTGTTTTGTCATTTTATCTTCTCCCTCTGCCTCTTTGAGGCTGGAAATTATGATGTTGATTTTGTTGTTGTTGTCTTTGACCGTGAAAATTTTGATTCGGATATTGTTGTCTATTACCTCCACTGGAGTGAGAGTTATTTTGATTGCTCCCTCTTCCTTGGTGACCTCTGCTTCTTCCTCTGCCTCTCCCTCTGTTGAAGGAGAATTGAGTTTTGAAGGCATTGGAGATTGACTCATCTGTAAAATGCAGTCTAGTCTCATGTGTCACCAGAGAACCAATTAATTCATCTATTGAAAATCTTGACAGATCCTTGGATTCAAGGATTGTTGTTACAACCATTTCAAATTTCTTTGGTAAGCTTCTGAGAATTTTCTCAACAATGCGTTGATCAGTGATGGTTTCACCGGTCAATATGATCTGGTTCACGATTCCCATGACTCTGGTCATGAACTGATCCACATTTTTGGGCTCTGTCATCCTTAGAGTCTCGAATTGCGTCCTCAAGGTCTGTAGCTTAACTGTTTTGACCCTGTCATTTCCTTGATATGAAGATTTAAGGATGTCCCTGGCCTGTTTTGAAGTACCAGCGCCTGTGATTTTTGAGAAAATCGAATCATCCACAGAATTTTGAATCCAGAATTTCGCTTTATTTTCTTTGTTCCTCAGTGTTGCCTGAGCAATTCTCTACGGATTTGTCATGGCAGAAAGGGCTGCTGGATCTCGTTCCACATATCCAAGATCCACTGGCTCCCAGCACTCTTGTTCTTGCAAGGAGGATCTCATCCGAAGAGACCAAAACTTGTAATTCTTTCCCAGAAGAATCGGACCCTGAGTTGGTCCTAAATTGTTAGACGACGCCATAAAAAAAAAATTCCAGAAAAAATAGAGGAAAATTTTGTATTTACCTCCGATCGTCGAAACGCCGATTTGTCGATGGGAGCTTATCGGCCTTGAATTGGCCTTTGTCACGGTGCAATGTGACCATGCGCCTTGTGTTAAAGCTCTACGGGCTTTTCCGGTTCTTTGTCGGAGAATTTGCCGAAATGCGAATTTTGCCTTTGGACAAATCAACGGTCCAGATCTTCCTGTAATCTGACGGTCCAAATCTTATCGGGATATCGCGAATCGAGACTTCGTGAACCCTGATGACGAGCTCTTCTGACTCCTCGATTCCTCGATCTCTGATTTACCGATTTCTCGATAGGAGACTTTTTCCTTCGAGATATTTCCTGAATGCTTTGATCTCCTCCACGCGTCCTCCTATGATGGATGGTCCTGATCACTTCTCGCGATTTCGAGACTTCAACTGCTCTGGACGTCTCGTCTTCAGGATTCGCGATTTTCCGAATCCGGTAATGCCGATGCACTCTCCTATCGTGATTTTTCCAAAGGCCTCGATTTCTGCCACGCGTCCCAACAGATGGACGGCTCAAGTCTACTTCGGGGGTTTCACCGTGGAGATTACCGATCCCTTGTTTTGACGAGATGACGTCAGCTGGGCCCCAAAATGGAGCTTTCCTCCTGTCGGGATTTCGGACTTCGCAGTTCTGAAATGCTCGTGTTTCTTATCCTCAGGATTTGCGAAACATCGAATCCCGATGTGCCGATGGCCCTTTCCTTTTCGGGACTTTTCTCGAGTCCTCGGATTTACGCCACGCGTCCCCTCAAGATGGACGGTCCTCATCGTTTTGCGATTTTATGACTTGCGTCTCCAAATTCTCTGTCAACTGAGAACCTCGATTACCGAAACGTCGACGGTTTCCTCGATGTTTGCCACGTGTCTGAACAAATGGACGGTTGAGATCTTATCGCTATTTCGTGAATCGCGATTTTGCGAGTTTAGAATTCTTGTTGCGACGGTCTTTCAAAACCGCAAACTCCGATATGCCGATTTGACGGCACTTGGATCTGCTGCCACTTGTCCTCTGAGATGGACGGCTCACAAGTCCTCTCGGGATTTCGCGATATCACGTATCGGAGTTTTGGAGTGCAATCACCTTTGCACGTCCAACTCCCGATTCCCGATTTTGCGATGGGATAAGATCGATGGCTCACGATCTTTCTTGATCCAACGGTCCAGAATGACTCGTGATTTCGCGATTCGTGAATTCTCACGGTAGTCTTCTGACCTTTACACCTTGCGAGTCGGCGAAGTGCCGAGATCTCGCCACGTGTCCCTTGATGGACCCTCCAGATGATGTCGGGATTTTGTGACTTCACAAGTCAAAAATTTCTCCTGTGCGCTCCAAAGGACTAAACCTCGTGCGCTTTCTCGCTGATCTAACGGCTGTCGGTCCTCTGCGCAAGATCTAACTGTTGAAACTCTTTCTCCTTTTCCACACTCTCCTCGTCCCTTCTGAATTGGTTTCCCGCTTCGGATCCGTTCGCAGGACGAATCTTACGGCCTCAATGGCTGTTCTTTGCACCTAAGACGTGTTATTTACTGCCTTTGCAAGGATTTCCTTCCGCGGAAGAAAAATTCATGAATCTTTCAAAGATTTGAAAGAATTTCACAAGTTCTCTGTCTGTTGCTACACTCTTTGATGGATTTGAAGAATTCCTTCAATTCTTTAAACGATTTTGCCTTCTGCAGGAATCTTTAGCGAATTTGAACGAATTCTTTGAATTCTTCAAGAGTTCCTGCCTCCTGCAGCTCTTCTTCGTAAATCTTTGATGATTCTTGAAAATTGTACAAGAATCTTTAAAGTTTCTTCTTCTGCAATCTCTTCTTCCTCGTTCTTTCGACGGTTGTGCGCTCTGCTTCGGCGCGTGAGCTTCTTATGCTGATCTTTGAGCGTTTGATGGTTTTCTTCCTCGTGGAATTTTCCTGCGAGGATCTTTCGAGAGTATAACGGACAGCTCTCCAAGCCTTGTGAAAAGTTTGTGTCAAATGCTTCTTGAGATCCATGAAGCTCTGCGTTGTGAGGATCGTGTTGCTCTCCAGCCTATGTGAAGAGGCTTACTACTGTAGCTCTGATACCATGAAAAACTGTGAAGAAAGAAATGCAGAGAGAAAGATAGAACAGAAAACAGTATATTAGAAAAGTATGAAGAACTGAAGAGGTTACAATGCAATGGGAAATAGCTGAGCTAAATAAGCTCAAGCAAATCAAGAATAGAAAGTACAGCTGGCCAGGACAGCTGGCAGTGTACAGTCATTGTTGAGGTTACATTATATTTAACACCTCTATCCTTATTCTAAATTTCGCTGATTTGATCCAACTAATTAGAAAATAATAGGGGCTAGAAAATCTGCCCAATATCTACAATATCTAAAAATGAGTGTAAATTTGTTGGCATTATCCAACATAACCTTGAGTGATATTACTAGTGTGTTGAATTGCTGCTCTTTTGATGGCTCATTAATTTCCCAGCACATTGGCATGGAATTGTGTAGACCGTGCTTAGCTGCTGCTTTTTATTATATCACGAAATCCCCACAACACTCTCAATAATTAATTTTGTATACTGGCTGAATTCTTGTGTATTGTTTTGAATGGGTATAAACAACAATTAACTGTAAATGAATTTTGAGAAAAAAAAACGTTTGTTGGATTTTGAGCTGTAAATGAATGAAGGGGAAACAATTTATGGGAACTTAGACTGTCCATTCCCTTTTTAATGACCTTTGCTCAATTCGTGGGTTTGTGGAAACGTTGGCATATGTACGGCGCTGATTTCCATTGATATTTAGCTACTATAACCTTTCTCCCATTTATTGTGCATTGGTTGAGTATTGGGAGTGGACGTAGCCCTTGTAGACAACTCCGGAATGCTGTATTCACTTCACGGTATTCACAAGATTTGTTTGGGTTGTATAATATATAATTAAAAACATATTAAGTGTGCTGGAATACCTTCCATTTCTCTAGTCACAAGCATCCACGTAATATCTGGATTGGCAATATAACGACTTTGAAAGCGTCGTGGTTAGGCGATTGGGATAGACAAACTTGTAGCTTGCATAGCTTTGGTTTTTATTTGGAGGAATTCTGTCCACGGATTGTACACAATATACTCAGTGACAATAAAACATTTGATCGGAGTCTCTTAAGCATTTGAAGGGACAACAGAGTTCTATTTCTTTGAATTTGCCACTGCAGCTGGCCATTCAAAACGGAGAATGTATAAGATGGTGAATGCATTTGAGGTTTGCACCCACAGATTTGTTGTTTAGGGCATTGTTTTTGGGTCAGCTAAAGTGATACCAATACAACGTTGAGAGAAATACTAACACAACGTTGACAGAGCGAGAGAAGCTGGATTCAAGTTGCCAAAGGAATTGTAAATTGTAAAGAACGTGTTTCCACTCTTTGTCCGAACCATGGAGGAGAATCACACTAAACAATGTTTTTTCTATAAAAAAAGATAATATAAGGAGGCCTACTAGATTATCCAAAAGATAACTGGTCAATAAATTGAAGGAGAGAACCAAACTTCTAAGTTTTTTGCATTTGGCCCATTCATAAGGGAATTGTTCCATTGATTTTTGCATTCACCCTATTTAAAATGGTGAGATTGCTAAAATTTCCCATGGCTTTAGGGATAGGAGATGGTCATGGATCATTGGAAAGGTTTAGCTTATTAAGGGACTACATATTAGATATCTCTTCATAAATGGACTCTCTAAGGGACCAAGAAGGCAAAATATACAAATTCTCCTCATTTACCAAATTACCAATTTCTATAAGAAAAAGGCCTAAAACTTGTTGACTCCAAGGTTAAATGCCAGTGAAACTCATCACTTTTCCAATCTACGGGGATACTGCCAGAAAGAGAGTCATCCAAAGACACCCACCTCCTTATCTTCCCAAACTCGAGTGCAAAATTGCATGCAATAGAATTGTTGCCCAAATCAAGAATTGTAATTTTATGATTTATGAGGTCCTAGTTGTGTGGGTATGGTTCTAGAGAAACTATTGCCTTTAAGAGCCATGTAAATCAAATCAAATAGGGCACCAAAATCTATGGGTAGCTCTTAGTTAATAAATGTGAACCGAACTACAACATTTCCAAGCAAAAATACAACCTTAGCTATGGCAAGAACGTGCATAATGGAGGCCATCATTGGGATGTGACTACAACTAATGAAATTCACAAATGGCAGGAACCTAACATATTGCCACCTCCCCCACCCCCTCATCAAATGAGTGATATGAGCACTACATGGGAAATCAATGGGCACAAAAATAATTATTAAATAAATTATAAAAATATAAAAAATCATAACCCTACAAACTATAAATTATAGGTATTCAAAATTTTCATAAATATACAAATGGATAGTATGTGTATTTGTTTTTAGTTTTGACGTTTTCATTTATAATTTTAAGAGGTTTTGTTTTGAAGTAAATTAATTTTATTTTAAGTAAGGTTATTAATAATAATAATAATAATTTATTTTACTATAAATTATAGGTATTCAAAATTTTCATAAATATACAAATGGATAGTATGTGTATTTGTTTTTAGTTTTGACATTTTTATTTATAATTTTAAGAGGTTTTGTTTTGAAGTAAATTAATTTTATTTTAAGTAAGGTTATTAATAATAATAATAATAATAATAATCTATTGTTTAAGGTCACCACCAAGTCACGCGACTAGTAAAGTCTACAAAAGTATACATACCCTACCCCCCTCTGGATTTGAACTTGTAACCATTAGACCCACTCACATTGTATTAGGTTGTACTAAGGTTATTGAGATCAATATGATTTTATTGAGTATATGCAATAAAAAAAAATTACATTTGAAATATTAATCAATTCTCACAATATGTCCACTCTATGTTTGGGAGAATCTTTTGATAGTTGAATGGAGTTTGTCCACTCTATTTTGAGAAATGTGTTAATTTTTTTAAATATGTTACATATTTTCTATTTACATCAAGTAAAGTAATTGTATTGAATTTGGATATATATTTATCACTGTAATTTAGGTAATAATTTGTTATTTTTACATTTGAATTTATATTCTTCTTTCTAAACTATGTATTGGAAATATTCACTATAAACATATACTTAAGTCACTTAAAACCTAAATTTAATAAGCACTTAATATAAGTGATTCATCACATAGTCCATATTAAAATGAACTTGCATTTTTTATAGTTGATATTGAATTAAACTTAAGTTTTTAGTTGGTGTTATACTAAACTTACATTATTCATTGTTCATTATTTTTTTGTGCTTGCCTTGTGCTAGTTAACCACAAGTTGTCAAACAACAATTATGTTCATTGCTTGCGTGCATTGTGGGTAGTGATGACCTATGACTTGCGTGCATTGTAGTTGTCAAACAACAATTATGTTCATTGCTAATTATATTTTCATTTTCAAGCACTTTCCTTGTATCCTTTAACCATACATTGTTAAGGATAATTATCATTACATTCAGTGTGCTTGTATGCACTTTGGATAATAATAACCTCCGACTATAATTATTATGAGTTGTCCAAGTATGTTCATTACTTATGTGCACTATAAATAGTGATGACTTCCAACTATTATGAGATGTAAGTAAGACTACACATATGCTATGAGTAATAGAGAACTTTGCCATTATGTATGACCTCCAACTATTATGAGATGTAAGTAAGACTACACATATGCTGTAAGTAGTAGTGAACTTTGCCATTGTGTAACCGTTAATCACACAGACTCCAAATGTCATTAGTTGAACATTATGTGACTGTTAATCACATGTATGTAGTAACGGGGTTAAGCCTACGCATTAGCCAGCCATTATGTGATCGTTAATCACGCGTAATGGGTAAGCGCCGTGAGAAATAATAAACTTTCCCATCATGTGACGATTAATCCGGCATAGCACTGAGAGTTATGACTACACGATTTGTGCTGTAATGGGAAAGACAATCACGCGTAGTAACGGGTAAGACGCTCTGAGTAGCATCATATATCCGTTAATCCCGGGTCTTAATGTGCGTTAAGATTACACGTGTACACTGCGGGTAGTAGTGACTCCAACTGTCATTGGATGGCCATTATGTGACCGTTAATCTCGCGTGGTAACGAAGCCCCGCAGGACATGCCAGAACTGGACTCCAACTATATTCGTCTGTGACCGTTAATCGCGCGTAGTAACGAAGCGTCGCGGGACATGGCAGAATTGGACTCCAACTATATTCATCTGAATTATTACCACCGTTGAACGTTGTACCTGTTAGGAAATCGGATCTCCAATCTAGCTGGCAATTCCAGCTAAGAACAGCCTATAGATGATACTTGACTTCACGCGCAATCGAATCGCCAGTCTCTCTATTTGTGTTGATTCAGTCGGCCCTCTTTCTTCACTTCACTGACGCTGATAACAGGCTTCCAGTCGGGGAATTTACAATCAATTTGGAAGCATCCCGTTATTGCAAGTTTGCTAATCAGTGTCAAAATGTCTCGTGGCTCCAGAAATTTTATTTGTAAAAACGGAGGCAGCAGTCCGTCGGGCGGCCTGTACAGCGATTTATATGGTTTAAATGATCATTCGGATATTGATCATAGTAAATTACAAGACCCATCAGAAGCTGTGAAGCTCCGGAGAATCTTCGATGCTGTGGATGGAAATGGTGACGGGAAGCTCACGATTGAAGAGATCTGTGGCTTCTTAAACAAGCTCGGAATGCAAATGTCGGATGAAGATCTGGAGTCTATCGTTCGTCCTCTCTCCAGCAGCGAGGATGGAAGTCTCAAATTCGAGCAATTTATTTCATTATACGAATCGCTGTGCCAGGAGATTGGATTAAGTACTGATCACGAGGAGGTGGGCGAATCGCCTGATGATCTGATGGAAGCGTTCAGAGTATTTGATAAGAACGGAGATGGGTACATTTCTTCTGAGGAATTGCAACAGATTCTTCACTGTCTGGGATGGGGTGAGGGCAGAGATTTGGGTAACTGCGAAAAAATGATTTGCAAATTTGATTTGGACTCCAATGGGCTTCTGGACTTCTATGAGTTCAAGAATATGATGAAGTATAAAGATTAGTCCTGCAAGTATTACCAAACTAAGCTAGGATGTTATGTAGAATTAGCAGAGCTGAGTGGGGTCTCCGGACAAATGCCATTATAGAGTGCCATGTCGTTGTTCTCTCACAGAGATGTTGTATTATTGTCATTTATGGCATTTTTTTTTTAATTCGGTACTTTCATGCTTGTGATAAGGAAAGAAAATTTTGCTTCAGTCAGAATCTCCATTTTTAATGTGAAAAGTTCTATGACATGAATATGTGTAGAAAGAGACTGCATTTGTTTTGTGTATCAGTATAGCTATCCACTGCCAATTTTGCCCGGATCTTGAACTTTCGAGTTTAAAACTATGGTTATTCTGAATTTTGAAATGATGAGGAGGACAGATTGAAGATAGACCCGTAGAAATTATGTTATGGTTCTGAATTTTGAAATATGATAAGGAGAAGAGATTGAAGATAATGTGAATTTTATAATTATCCTTAATTTTTAATTTACATAAAAAAAATATAAAATTATATATCATAAGAAATTAAATCATATAAATGTTATCGTTGTAATATACTTTATTTAATTATGAATTATATAAAATTATATCATAAGAAATTAAATCATAAATGTTATCGTTGTAATATACTTTAATATTGAATAGATAAAAATGTATGTTGTAATATATTTATTTGTTATTTTGGATTTATTAATATTATTTTAATTCAAAATCATTGTATTTATTTATAAATATTATGTTTTAGTTGGAATTGAACTTTGTTTTTAATGGTGAAAAATTACTATCTTTCTACTATAAGATTTAACATTTTTTGAGCATTTAATATAATTAGTTTATCATCAAAATATATATTTTCATATAAATTTTCATTCATTGGTGAAGATGAATAAATATATTATTTTTATGTGTCTCTTATTTGAAAAAGAGAACTTCCTTTGTGTTTCTTTTGTATATAAACTTCTGAAAATAAAACAGGAGTGGAATGAATGGAGAATAGTGAATGATTATAGACCATTCAATAAATCACTATTGAAAATCGCTATCCTCTCCCTCACATTCAGGAGTTGTTGGATCATTTTGTGGATGCCCTCTACTTTACTAAGTTGGACCTCTATCCTCTCCCTCACATTCGAGTTGTTGGATCATTTTGTGGATGCTTTCTACTTTACTAAGTTGGACCTCCAAGGTAGCTACCCTCGTGTGTATGGCCACGAGTGACACTTGAAAATTGACTTCAAAAATAAATTTGGTCTTTTTGAGTGAATGGTTGTGTCTTTTGGCGCATTGGCACCTTTTATGTGTCTCATTAATGATATCATTAGTTCACATTAAGGTTGTTGTGTCATCATTTATATTGATGACATTTTATCTTTCACAAAACATGGCAAACATGGCAGTTGATTCTAGCATGTCCACACTATTATGGATTTGCTATATAAGTTTTTGTATTAATGTGAAGGCTATTTTGGAATGACTTCACAAAACATGGGAGTTGAATCTAGCATGTCCACACTATTTTGGATTTACTATATAATTTTTTTTATTATCTAAGATGGCATTTTGGTTGATCCATAAAAATGGGAGTTGAATTTAGTATGTCCACATTATTTTGGATTTGCTATATAATTTTTCTCATTATCCAAGTTGGCATTTTTGGATGGCATTATTTTTATCCATAAAATGTGAAGGCTTTTTTGGAATGACTTTAGAAATATTTTTTTAGTCAAAGTTTTATTTGCTATATAAGTTTTTTCATTACTCAAGATGGCATGCATCTCCACACTATTTTGGATTTTTGCTTTATAAGTTTTCTCATTACCCAAGATGGCATTTTTGTTGATCCATAAAATGTGAAGGTTTTTTTGGATTGACTTTAGAAATATTTTTTTAGCCAGACTTTTATTTGCTATATAAGTTTTCTCATTACCCAAGATGGCATTCTTGTTGATCCATAAAATGTGAAAGCTTTTTTGGAATGACTTTAGAAATATTTTTTTAGCCAGACTTTTATTTTCTATATAAGTTTTCTCATTACCTAAGATAGCATTCTTGTTGATCCACAAAATGTGAAGGATCTTTTGGAATGACTTGTCCCTCGCATTGGCACTAATATCAAGATTTTATTCCATAGAAATTCATTCCTCTCTTTTCACATTAAGAACCCCCTTCATATCCTTTCCAAAAATGACCTTTCACTTGGACACTTGTTTCCAGTGAAACCTTTCCACACCTAATACAAGTATTTTGTTTAACTTTCATTCTACACATCCCATGACTTCAACAACCTTTTGAGATTGAATATGTCACACATCAATATGTTACATATGTGCAGTACTTAAGTAGGGTGGCCATCTTTTAGCCTATCATTCATAAATATTATTTGATGCTAAGCTATGGTACACTGTTTATAACGAGTTTTATGTTCTCCTTCAAGCTCTTGAACATTGTCAACATTATATGTTTGGGAAAGAGACTATGTTGCCTATGGACCATCAAACTTTGTTTTTCTGAATTCTCAAACTAAGTTTTAGGAGTAGCACCGCATCAAATGGATTTCTTGTATTCAATAATTTCACTTGATTATTCAATACAAGAAGGGAAGCACCATTAAAACAACATATATTCTCAATCATCCTCTTATTTGTACCCTCGGCGTTCTTGACATCTATGACCCTGACTAGGAAGAGTGGTGATCTAGATTTTATGACCAGAACGAAATGAATACATATTATTAAAATATGCTTAACACAAAATAATAGAGATACAGTAAAACCGATTTTCTATTCCATAACGAAATAAGATGAAACTGTAAAATACAGTGGAAAACAAGCTTGTTGGAATGGTGGTGGCTTATCTCTAAGAAGAGATGTGACAATTGCGCTCATTCGCAAGAAGATGATTACAATGAGGCTCTGAAGGCCTTTTTACAATAAACATGAATGTCAAAAACCCTAGACCTCCAAATTTAACCTAACCCTGGGAGATGAAGCGCCAAAAGTCATGTGGGCCCCGTTTGAGTAAGTCAGTACATCAACTTCCCGGGGTCGTAACGTTTGTACATGATCTTCATTTTAGGTGCACGATAGCTTGTTGGAAAGGTATCATCGAGGAGATACATTTTTGGGGCTCAATCATACCTTCTGCTATCATTGAGAATATCGATCCCAAAAAATCTTCATTTAGGCCCTCAAAATGGCCCCGGAAGTTAAAATTGCTAAAAATAGTAAATTGTCAAAATCGCCAGAAAATTGTTTTGAGCGAGTTGGAAAAGGTGGGTGGCCACTGATAACCAGCTAGATCAATACTTCCTCCTTAGGAATAAATGGTATCCATTGTGTTGAGTTCCCCCATCAGATGACGAAATTTCTGTTGAATTTGGCCCTGAATGAGCCACTTGCCTTGGTACAGGAGTTGCTTTGCTTTGACGACTCGATAAAGTTGGATCCTTTGTTATCAAGTGCCCTTGATCTGTGTGTCCACAATTTGATCATTGGATTCTTGTTGCATGCAGTCATGGTTGAGCTATGTTGGTTTCAACTGCTCTGTTATCTCTGAGTTGTCCAATAATGGTGGGAAATATGGTCGAAGGAGAGCTACGTTGAAGACTAGGTGCAGGCCAAAGAAAGGGAGAATGTTGAACTCAAAACCATTGTCACCCACAGCCTTGGTGATGATGTACGGCCCATAATGGAATGGGAAAAGCTTCTGATGGGGCCCTGTAAGGCGTTCTTTCTGCAAGTGCAACCAAACTTTGTCTCCCACCTGAAACTTATGTGGCACCCAATGTTGATCATAGTGTTGCTTCTACTTGGCATTAGACTTCTGTAGAATATCATGAACCTATTGGCGAATGTATTGGATCCGCTCAATGAACCGAGTGGCTTTGTCAGCTTCTGGTGGAGCAGGGGATGAGTCAGTCGAGGTGGTCACCAGGGGTAGTGCAACATCCATAGGGCCTAATGGTTGGAATCCAAACCCCACCTGAAAGGGGTTGTGGCCAGTTGATCTATGCAGGGCTCGATTGTAGCTATGTTGGACATATGGAAGACTCTCATCCCAAGTGTGGGGGTGTTTTGAATTGTACATGCACAGGATATGTATGATCATCCGATTGATGACCTCAATTTGGTCATCTGTCTGGTGGTGAAAGGCAGTGGATTTGGTGAGCTTTGTATCCAGCAGTGACCAGAGGCTCGACCATAATGTGTTGAGGAACCAACTGTCATGGTCTGACATAATGGTTTGTGGGATCCAAAAATGTACCCATACTTGTTCAAAGAAGAGCTTGGCAGTGGCTTCTATTGTGATGTTCTTCTTGCAGGCGGCTAGAATCACCATCTTGGAAAAGCGATCAACAACCACAAAAACACAGTCATTTCCCCTCTTGGTGGACGGGAGGCCCAACATGTAGCCCATTGAGATGGATTCCCACGGCCTATCAGGAGTAGGAAGAGGGGTGTACAAGCCTTTTTTCTTAGTGATCGGTTTGGTAATAGCACAGGCGGTACAGAACCTGATATACTTGCCGACATCTTGTCAAAGTTTCGGCTAGTAGAAATGTTTCTGTAGCACTGCCACTGTCTTTTCGATGCCAAAGTGTACTGCCACCCAACTGTAGTGACATTCCCAAATAAGCTTCTTGCGCTCGCTTGATGGAACACAAAGATGGCCCAGACGACACAACAACCCATCTTGAAGATGGAAATTAGCAACCACTGATTTCGCACCCAACATTTGGTAGGTGGTGGAGAAGTCAGGGTCTGTCTCATAGAGGTGGAGCCATCCAGAGGACTCATGGCTACAAGATTCTAGCACCATGGTGAGTGTCACAACTAGAGGTCAGTTGAGGCAGTCAGTAACTTGGTTGGTACTTCCTGTTTTATATTTGATGTTGAGTTGGAACTGTTGTAAGTATGTGGACCACTTCTGATGGTGGTCATTCTACAATTTTCCTTGGGTCTACATGAATGGTAGTGGCTTGCGATTAGTGTGGATGATTGTCTCCTTCCCAAGAATGTAATGTCTCCACTGGCGGCAGGATTTCACAATGGAGTACATTTCTTTATCATAAGTAATGTACTTACGGACAGCATCTGATAGTGTCTCACTATGATATGCCATGGGGTGGTTGTGTTGAATGAGAAAGATGCCCATAGCATAGTCTGAAGCATCTGTCTCGATCTCAAATGGATGTTGCAGGTCCGGTAATGAAATTATTGGGGATGAGCACAAACGGTTATGGCGGCAGGCTTGCAAAATGGAGTACATTTCTTTGTTGTAAGTAGGGTACTTACAGACAGCATCCAATAGTGTCTCACTATCATATTCCACGGGGTGGATGTGTTGAGTGAGAATGGCACCCACAACATAGTCTGAAGCATCTGTCTCGATATCAAATGGATGTTGCAGGTCTGGTAATGAAAGTATGAGGGATGAGAACAAACGGTTCTTCAAGTCATCGAAGGCTTGTTGTTGGGACATACCCCACACAATTTTTTCCTTACCACTACCCCTAGTTACTTGGCTAAGGGCCCATGCAATATGAGACAATCCCAACACGAACCTGCGATAGAAATTGGTGAGGCCCAAGAAGCTCTGAAGTTCAGTGAGTGTGGTTGGGGCTAGAAAGGCACGGATGACCTAGATCTTGGTTGGATCGACATGCACACAATGTCAATCAATGATGTAGCCTAAGTAATGGACCTTGTCCATGTCGAAGGAGCATTTTTCCAAGTTTGCATATAGTTTGTGTTGTCGCAGGGTGTGCAGAACCTATTGAATATGTTGCAAGTGTTTCGCCCAAGTCTTGTTGTAGATGAGGATTTCATCTAGATACACCACTACAAAAGTATTGGTGAAACATCGTAGGATATCATCCATCATCCTCATAAAATTTGTTGGAGCATTTGTCAAACCAAAGGGCATGACTAGCCATTCAAAAAGATCTTCTTTTGACTTGAAGGCGGTCTTCCATACATATGTCTGTTCTATTGGGACGTGGTGGTAGCCAAACTTCAGATCAATCTTACTGAAGTATTTGGCCCCTATGACCTGATCAAGGAGGTCGTTGATTCGGGGAATCGGGTACCGGTTTTGGATTGCAATTTTATTCAGGGCCCGATAATCAATGCAGAGTCACCATGTCATGTCTTTCTTTTGCACCAGCACGATTGGGTTCCCACAAGGCGACGAGCTGGGATGTATGTGCCCCTTGTGGAGAAGTTCTTGGATCTACCTCTTGATCTCCTCGTTTTCTAACAGAGAGCAGTAGTAAACTGGCCCATTGGGTAGCGGTGTGCCTGGGGTCAGATCGATGGGATGCTTGACCTGACAGTGCAGAGGTACCCGGTAGGAGAGGAGAAGATATATGAGTATTCTTCCACAACCTTATCCACTTGCTTTTGTTGTGTGGAGAGATCATTTGTGGAGGCCCTGGATGTGGCTGCGATCTTTCGCTCACTCTGAGAGCGACTCACAAAGAAGACAAATTTCTCAGTCTGAGAGATGAACTTCCTGCATTGCTTGGTAGAGATCAAGGAAATAGCACTAGGAGGAACTGTCTCGAGTATCCTGTACAATTTTCTGTTCAAAGTAATAATAAAACTACAAGGCCTATGCTCATATACAACATGACGTTTCCATAAATAAGGTTGGCCCAAAAGAACAAGTTACAAACTTTGAGAGGAGCAACATCACACAATACCTTGTCTTTGAAGGGCTTGATTTTGTACAATAATTGACACTGTTGGCTGATGCAGAGATCGCTTCCTTGGTGGAGCCATCCAATGGTGTAGGGTTGTGGGTGTGGTGTTGTCGGTAGGGCTAGCCGCTTGACGACCTCTGTTGAGATGAGGTTCTTATGGCTACTGCTATCAACAATGAAGTGAAGCGAGGTGCCTTTTACCCACATATGTGAATGGAAGAGGAGCTCGCCTTCTTCTGGCTCGTTTGGTTCACCAGGCTGGAGCTTGGTGGTAGCAATGGTGGCACTGGGTTCCACATCAATAATTTGTATTCCCCTTTCTGGTTCTGACTCAAAGTCAAAACCCGCATCTGATTCAGAGGCTTTCACTTCAGCCACTAGCGAATTCTTTGAGCGACAGTCAATAGTGTTATGCCAAGGGATCTTATGGAAGTCACACCACTTCCCGATATCTTTCTTTGTCTTTGTGGTGTCCTTATTTTCTTGCGGATTGGACTGGTTGTCCTGATATTGTCCATATTTGATCTGTCCTTTGTTCTATGGGTTGGGACCGCCCCTTCCTAGATTTTTCTATGAGGGGTTCACAAGCCCAAATTACTGCGTCTTTTGTTTGATTTTTTGCTCGATTTTGATGGTATATCGGCAAGTCGCGCTTAAGGACGAGATGTCCAGAAATTCAATTTTGGTTTGGATGTATCTATGCATAGCACTACGATACTTGAGCACCAGATGTCACTCTGAATATTTGATACCCATCTTGGTGCGCAATGTATGGAAGATATGTGTGAACTCTGGCACTGTTTGGTCTCTTTCTTGTCGCGGTGTGATCCATTTGGTATACAAGTCATCATAACTTCTGACAGGGTAGTATTGTTCCTTAATAGCATCCATGAAGGATTCCCAGGTGGTCGTGATTGTAAATAATGAGGGTTCTTGTGTTTCCTTTTGCTCACAGAAAGTTTCCCACCAATCTTTGACATGGGCAATGGCTTTGAGAAGTGCAAAAGTAATCTTTTCTCTATTTGAAAAGTTATGGACAGAAAAATACCCTTCTATTAGATTTAACCACTTGTCTACAACATTTGTGTCTATCTGACCTTCAAATATAGGAATATCGAAGTTGATTTGTACCTTGAAGGGGGTGATGCCTCCGCTCAAGGAAGATGCATCACTTGTTGGTAGTCGTCGAAGGATTTGCGTGATATTATCCATCATCTTGTTCCTCTGTTACGTGAGGGATTACTCAAGAAACATTTTGATAGGATCTCCTGTCTTGTCATATTTATTTTCTCCTACCATGAGAGGTCGCTTGGGCATGTGAGAGATTTTTTCCTCAAGAGAAACAAGCTCGAGACCCAATTCTTTGTACCTTGACCTCGTTGGGGACATGCATTAAGACGACAAGGAGAATACCGCTATGATACCACTGATCCTTTTTTTTTAGCAGAACGAAATGAATACAGATTATTAAAATATGCTTAACACATAATAACAGAGATACAGTAAAACTAGTTTTCTATTCCATAACAAAATAAGTTGAAACTGTAAAATGCAGTGGAAAACAAGCTTGCTAGAATGGTGGTGGCTTATCTCTGAGAAGAGATGTGACGGTTGCGCTCATTCGCAAAAAGATGATTACAATGAAGCTCTTAAGGCCTTTTTACAATAAACAGGAATGTCAAAAAACCTAGACATCCAAAACCCTAACCCTAGGAGATGAAGCACCAAAAGTCATGTGGGCCTCATTTGGGTAAGTCAGTACATCAAATTCTAGGGGTCGTAACTTTGGCATACAATCTTCGTTTTAGGCGCACGATAACCCGTTGGAAAGGTATCTTCGAGGATATTCATTTTGGGGACCTTAATTATTCCTTTGGCTATCATTGAGAAGCTTGATCCCGGAAAACCTTTATTTAGGCCCTCAAAATGGCCTCGGAAGTTAAAACTGATAAAAATAATAAATTTCCAAAATTGCCAGAAAATTGTTTTGAGCGAGTTGGCAAAGGTGGGTGACCACCGATATCCACCTGGATCAAGTGGAATCAACAATACACTTATGATCCTTATTTTGGTCTAGTCATGCAAGCACTACACTCTTCAATTAAGGTAAACCTAATTCCCTCGTTAGATTTCTATCGTCAGTACAATTGGTTATAAAAATTGAATCAATTATGTATGCCTACTATGAAAGCTAAACTTCTTCTCATCGAGGAGGCCCATGCTTCCAATTCAAAGAAAAAAACTTATTGTAATGACCATGATGGCAGTCCATCCCAACAAGAGATCAAGGAAAGTTCTTTAAGTTTTATTTAAAATTCAATATATTTGAATTATTTGTAGGTTTAAATTGATGATGTGTATTGGTTAAGTGTGTCATGCAGTGCAAAAAATGGAATAAACTTGAAAAGATTGTTCGCAATTTGAGTGCAAAAGAGCGTAAAATATTTATGGAAATGTTGCAATGAGAAGAATTAGGTGGATTAAAAGGTAATCAACATGAAGTTTTTCTTTGACTTTTTACTAAAAATGAATTTCTTAATTTTAATTGCTAACATGTTTTAAATACTCAATTTCATTTTTTTTAATGTTGTGCGGGGACCAATAGCAAGGGAACAGAATGTCATCCTAAGAAGATAAAATTTATGAAGAATGTAAATGATGATTACTTGGTCCTTAGTTCATCTAGAGTGGTGATAGAAATTAGCGAGAGGGGAAAATGTTTTTACATAACTTTGAGGGATATTGTGGAAAGAATGTATAAATGCACTTTCCACTTACAATACAAAAATCAATCCAATGACTCCAAGAATCAGGGTATACATAAACTAGAGGAAGTGTTTCCAGAGAAATGGTCAATGAGATCCATGAGACTTGCAATAGAAAAAACTTACAATAATAAAAAAAAATCATTCAAAAAATATTATTACTAAACATGTTTTTCTATAATATGTTCCAAAAATTACCAAATTAATTTTTTTACTATGTTTACTTTCAGGTAGATTAAAAAAAAAATTGTGTTTTTTTTTCATTTTTCACAAAGATTATGAAAAATTTAAAGGACAAATGAGGGGAAAACCAATACATGTCGGTAGGGATGTCCAAAAAGTGTAAAAGGAAATGGTAAAATAAATAACAATAATTGAATCATAGGAGGAGCCATCCCAACAACAACATGCATCAAAGGTATGTAATCATACATTTATTCTTTTATGTACATCGAATTTAATTATCGCATGAAATGTTAATTTCCAATTGTTTTTTTACAGAAAAACTAAAAAAATGGAAACCATTCAACACATAAGATAAGATTACAAGGAAGAAAAGGATTGATCGCAAAGTTTCTGAGTACTTATGTTTTCGGCTTTACTTAAGATTTCATGTTTGTTGTGATCTTTATATTTAAATAATTAATTTACACATGTTCATGGATGTCTTCTAATAGGTGCTAACATACAAAGAAGAGACAATCGATGAATTGATAGACATTGGATTAAGTATGGGTTGTCAGTATATGTTGAAGTATGAAGGTTTAATTGAACAATTTGTAAGTAGTTATGTTGTTTAAATTCCCTTGTTTTATAATTAATGGAACAAGAAGAAACTTTAATATTAATTATATCGATTTTGCTTTGTTATGGCATATTAAACATTCATGAAACAAAGTATGGAGTGCAGCCAACATAAGAGATTTTGAGAGACAACATGCAGCATGGCTTCAAAAGAATGTGTATTGTTTATGAAACACTCATTGCTATGGTACGTTTTTTTGTTTATGCAATCATGTATATTCTACTATGTGTGTGTGTGTAGATATACTTATTATACTTTATTTCTATGTTTGTAGATGGAACATGAAGAGACGGAATATCAAAAACAAGTTGATCAAGAAAAAATTAGGTTAAATAATCAAAGTACAATATCACCTACAAGTAATGAATAAATGAGACATGCTCACATCTTGAGCGATGACAATAGTTCAAGTAATGAATGTAAATCAATATAATTGAATGTTACTACAAGTTGTATGTTTTGGAATATATGTCTATGAAAATCATGGATTTTGTTTATTGTACTTGACATATTGTCCCAATTGCATGAGGACATGTTACCAATAAGTGTAAAAATTACATATTGGTTGTATTTTGATTATTGTGGACCTTTACGTTGTCTCATTTTGTATGACGATGGATTTCTTATTCATATATAATAAAATGGGTCTCTTTTTTATTACATTGTCAAATGTTGTAAATTGTTGCATTGTTGATTAATTAATATATAGACGATTTACATTGTTACAAATAACAGAGGTGTAATCCGTTGGATAATGCATTAATGAAAACATTCTATCAAAATGTAATAACAAAAATATAAAAATCAATATCATTATCATTATAAAAAACAATTGATTTTGAGATGATTAATTGCAGATTTGTAAAAAAAATAAAACAATTAATTCAAATATATCCATATCGGTGCATTGTATTCTTTTGAACTCACTAAATGGTGCATGTCATAATATAGAAAAGAATTTGTTTTTATGAGTTATATGCATCGGTTCCTATTAATTGCATTGAAGCATTGGTACTAAAAATTGTGAAATAACATCGTTGCTTTAAACAACATAACATACGATTATATTTATCGTTTCAAAATATTACAGTGCACATAATTATAATATGCATCAGTGCTTTACGAAATAATATATGCATAAAAAATTTACATATAACATACAAATTAGTGCTTAGTAACAAAGAATGATGTCGACATCTCACCTCAAATATTTGAAATTTCACTACCCTCCAGTGCACATGGTAATACAGGCACTATTGCATACAAATTATATAGCATTTATGTGTAATAAAATAGAAAGATGATCCAGTGTGTAATATTTATATGAGCATTGATGTTTCATACAAAAGACAATACTGATCGATGCACACATAAACCCAAAAAACATCAATGTTGCATACAACATAAAAGGCAGAACCAGTGCACAATAGTTGTAAGAGAACTGATGCATTTTATTTTTGTGTACGTACCAGTGTAGTTTACATAATACTACAACAGTGCATTTTACCAACACAAGCATTGGAAAAAAAACTTTTGTCCACCCAATTTTTTTTCGTTATAGGAAACATCTGTTAAAACCTACGAATAGTGGAGGTTTTTTTGAAAAAAAATCTAAATCTTGTAACGCTAAAAACCTTCTCTACAAGGTGGTTTCCTTGTAATGATACCAACATGCACATGATTGATTACGTCTTACTTCCATACCTTGATACCAATAGGAAGAGACCTCGTGGAAAACTTCCAAGCTCACATGATAGACCCGTGAGGTGTCTTCAATCCAATGACTGTCATGGCCTCACATTGATCACATGTTTCTTCATGGCATCGAGTGTTAGAAATGATATTACATAACAACATGTCTCATAAGAGGAACTTCCTTCTTTTTTACTTCTTTATTGTTCTCCATCTTGTTGCACTTGTGCTTTCTTCCCTTTTTTTAAATTTTTTATTTTTTTATATATTTCTTGAAATATAAATTTTCATATTTTCCTTATTATTTTTACATATCATATTTTTTACATCTCTACAATTTTATTGGCCCATTTTAATTTTTATTAATTATAATTAATATCTAATTTAAATAAAATAATATAATACAATTTACATTTAAAATAAATAAAATAATATACTACAATTTATGCAGCGAAACATCCCAACATATAAATATAAAAATAAACCAACGTAATAAAAAAATGTTAAGATAACAATGTAATCTTAAAAAAAAAATGTATTTGACTTAGAATAAAAATTACCAAGTTGGTTTGTTTCAACTAGAATTTACATATTTATATATAAAATATAAACTATATTAATGGAATTTATTTTGATTTATTTTCTCCCTCCCTTATCAATAGTTTTGTTGTTTTTCTCCTTCCCTCTTTTATGTTTAGCTGGGTACTTATCTTTTCTCTATGAATATTCTTATTTTGATTTTCAATTCTACTTTCTTTATCATTAGTTCTCCCTTATCATTAGTTTTGTTGTTTTTGTCCTTCCCTCTTTTATGTTTAGCTGGGTACTTATCTTTTCTCTATGAATATTCTTATTTTGATTTTCAATTCTAATTTCTTTATCATTAGTTCTCCTTATCATTAGTTTTGTTGTTTTTGTCCTTCCCTCTTTTATGTTTAGCTGGGTACTTATCTTTTCTCTATGAATATTCTTATTTTAATTTTCAATTCTA
>ML783613.1:482866-493489 GCA_009831015.1 Picea engelmannii | reverse complement strand
AAAACATCGGACACTGCTGACAACTTCTAACCATTTTATGAACATCAGAAAATAATGTAGGCCAATAGTATCATGCTCTAAGAATTTTGTGGGATGTGGTTTTAGCTGCATAATGTCCTCCACAAAATCCTGAATGAAATTCTGTCAAAAGTTTCTTAGAGTCTGGCTCATCAACACATCTAAGTTAATATCGGGGTTCCTCCACCCCAATCCATCCTGAATAAAACAGTACTTAGATGCCCTTAACCTTAATGCTCTTCTTTTATGACGAATTAGATGATTTGGGCAAGAAAGGTTATGGAGGAAGAAAATAATATCTGAATACCATTGATTTTGCTCTAACATCTGAAGCTCTGTAGACATGGTTGTCCCTGGTTGACTGTTCTGAGTCCTGACACACCAAATCCAAATCCTGCTCATTTCCTTCTGTTAACATCTGTGCTAGACCTTGACCTTTGATCAACTTTGTGGGTTTGATCTCTAAATCATATTCTTGAATCTTAGAGACCCACTTTCCTCTTACTCCTAAGCAATCTTGTTGGGATAATATATTTTTTACAGCTGCGTGAGGGACATACCCCACTATCTTAGAATATCCAACATAGACTCTAAAGTGCTTAAGAGATTTGACTAAGGCATATGCTTTCTTTTCCATGATAGTATAATTTAATTATGAATTATGCAATACCTTACTCATGAATGCAATGGGTTGCTCTTGACCTTCGTCATTCTTTTGAAGCAACACCCCTGCAATTGTATCCTATGAAGCAAAAGAGAAAATCTGAAAATCCTTGGAGTAATCTGGACTAATTAACACAAGTGATTTGGCAATTGAATCCTTAATACTACTAAAGGATTTTCTTCCTTCGCTTTCCCATTCAAATTTAACATCTTTCTTTAGTAACTTGAGAATGGGCTTCATGGTCTCAGCTAAGTTTGGAACAAATCTTCTTACAAAGTTAATTTGACCAAGGAAAGATTGTAGGGCTTTCTTGGTTTGTGGCAAAGGGACCCTCTTAATGGCTTCAAGTCTTTCTTGGTCTATCTTTACCCCATCTTTTGCAATGATGTGGCACGACAATTTTCCTTCATCAACACCCATTATTGACTTCGCTGGATTCAAGGAGATGCCATATTTCCGACATCTTTCAAAAACTTGTCTTAGATGACTCACATGTTCTGATCTATCCTTTGAAAATACTGTCAAGTCATCTTAATAAATCTCAATTCCTTGAAGGAAAAATCCATTGCTCTTTGGAAAGTGGCACCTGCATTTAATAAGCCAAAAGACATCCTTAAATATTTAAAGGTGCCTCAAGGTGTTGTGAAAGTAGTTTTATTTCGGTCTTTCTTACTTACCAACACTTGGTTGTAACCTGAGAAACCATCTAACATGGACATAATCTTTGATCCTGTAACTCTTTGAAGTAGGGTTTCCATGTTAGGGAGAGGATAGTTGTCTTTGATGCATGCCAGGTTCAAATTCTTGAAGTCAATACCCAACCTTATCCCTCCATTCTTTTTTCTGACAACTACCAAGTTAGAACACCAAGAGGAGTGTCTTGTTGGAGCAATAATGTTGGATGTCAACATCTTTTGTAGTTCCTTTTGAACCATGGGAGCTAACTTGGGGTTTATTTTCCTTAACTTTTGACAAAAAGGCTTTGTATCTTCCTTGAGGGAGATAGTGTGTTGAAATACATCTTCTCGATATGCTTTAAGTTCATCACATGTAAAAGAAAACACATCCCTATACTCATGGACAAGATTTATTATTTCTTTTCTTTCTTTTTTGGAGGTACCTTTTCCAATTTTTATCATTTTAGGTTCCTCATTGGTTCCAATGTTTACCTCAATGTAATCACCAGGTTTTATTGTTTCTTTCTTTTTATAGCTATCATGCATGTCAAAAATCTGTTCCAACTTCATGAGACCTTTGGGAGTAGGATTTTCAAAGTGCACTTCCTCTTCTTCCTTGTACTCATGCCCTTCTTCCTTATAACCAACCTTGAAACCTGAAAACTCATGCAAATTATTCATAAATCTGATTATTTGTTTGTCATCGTTGAAGACTTGCCAATGATCCATATTGTTTGGAACTGATGGTTGAAAGATGATTTCCATTTTTCCTTGACCACTTAACATTTCTTCTGAAGGCTGAAAAGTAGATGTTGAAACTGCTAGCTTGCCTGCTAAACTGTTGTGCTCTCTGGGAATTGATATAAGATCTAAGGCATCAAACAGTTCCATAGTATCCCATACTGTATTTATGTACTTCTTTAGTCTCTCACTCTTACATGCAAACTTTTTTTTACTTGGAGAATTACTAAGTCAAAATCACCTTTGATGTTTAGAGCTTTGATTCCCATATCCTTAGCAATCTCTAATCCTAGTAAGAGTGCCTCATATTCAGCCACATTATTAGTTGCCTCAAATTCCAATCTGAAAGCAAAGTAGTATGATAGTTTAGATGGAGAAGTAAGAACAATTCCTGCTCCTTTACCAGACCTAGAGTGTGCCCCATCAAAATGCATTTTCCAGATTTCATCAATTTTCTCTTCTTGAACTTTTCTTTTACTGGTGCAAGAAAATTGGAACAAATTGAATAATTGCCAATGTCACTCATATGATAAACAAACTCATTCATAGGTTCCTTGGAACTTCCACATGGAATTTCCTTTCTTTTTCCTTATAAAGCTTCACAAATGAGTTTTCAGAGGAAGGAATAGTAGCATAAGTCAAATCCATTTGTAGCATGCCTCTCATTGTTGCAGCCCACTTTCTAGATAGGAGCATACCCCATGCATCTCGCACATCAATAACAAGTATATCCGTGGGGAAGGTGATATTGGGATAGGATGCCAATTTCACTTGAAGATTTAGAATAATTCTATGTGTTTCAACTTCCCTTGAATCCATGGCACATACATTGTGACAAGGCCTACATACTTTTAAGTTTAGCACGTTCATAACATTCTTAGTAATGATATTTGATGAAGCTCCTAAATTATACATGCAATTGTGAAGAAGAAGATCATTTATCATCAAGGACACAAAGAAAGGTGGGTGATCTTCCTTTGTCCAATCCATACTGTTTATAATCACATGGGCATCATTATGAGGCTCATTAGACTTATCCAAAACTTTCCCCCGATCTTTCCCAAGAATTATCTCATTAGATCCCCCTATTGCCTTTAATAACTTGGTTTTCTGAGAGGGTATCTTAATGAGTTTTGCAACAGGAACCAAAACCTTTGCATTAGATATCCAACTACCGAAATCAACACTTAAATCTGTATCTGGAGGAGTAGGAGTTTTAGGAATGATTTGACTTGATTTTTTATCATTCTCTTTTCTTTGATACGCTACTCCCTTATATTTTTCCATTTCTAAGATCTGCTCAGGTGTAGGCTTCTCTCCATACAATCTTGTCACATTGTCAACCTTTACACTTGCTTCTTTATTTTGCTTGAGTTGATCATCTGTGACTTTGTGAGTCTTGCCTACATTGTTGATAAAATCATACCTTCTAGAGTTGCCAACAAAGTTGCTTGTCTCTAGGAGCCCTTGCTCATTAACTTGACAGAAAACTGGGCAAGTAGACTCTTCATGAAAGTCCTCACAAGCTCTGCAAAAAGGAGGGGCTTCCTCATTGACCATGTTTGTTGACTCTAATTGATTAGGTAGTCTTTGGTCTTGAGGAGGAACCTTTTTCTGCCATTTCTCATTATTTTTCCTTAGCTGGAATCTGTTGGAATTACTTCTTTCCATGGCAATTAATCTGTTTTGCATTGCATTAAGTTGGGCAACATGGTTAGATTCCATGGCTTTGATCATTTCAGTTAACTCTTTAATTGGATCTATTGAAGAAGACTTACTATCCGAAGCTACTGCTTTGTCCTTAGTCTCTGACTGCTTAGAGTTACCACCCCTTGTGAAACTTGGAAGGTTGGACTTTCCTGATGCTTGCATATTTTTTTCAACCTTAGTTTCCACTTCTTGAGCACCTTGGAGAGTGGTGGGTGCCTTATCTCTTAGTTGATATCTCATCTCACCACCAAAGGCCTCAATGTAATAGATCAAGATGGCATTATTAGGAGGTTTGATATCTGTATGCAAGCTGGAAACCAAATTGTTGAACTTCTTATTAAATTCTTCCATTGTTTCATTCTCGTTCTTCCTTATAGTGTTGAGGGTGGCTAACAAATAACGATGATCTTTCTTCTCCCCCCATCTCTCGAGCAGTCTTCATACCATTTTGAAGCATCATCTTCTAAGGATAAAACAAATAACTTCATTTTGACATCTTCATGATCATGTGCAGCACACCATTTATTAATACATCTCATAAAAGATTTAACATGAACTTTAGCACTGATAGCATTATTTCCTTGAAAACTGGGTAATTTTTCAATTGCTTTTTCAGGGATTGCATGAGGATAACCATTAATATTTGAAAAATCACACGGATCATAAATTGCCATTTCTAAATTAACACTATAATTAACAAAAAGCAAGTGAATATTAGAAATGGACTAGAATCCTAAATGACTAAGGATTCTACAAGAAGAGGCTTTAGCTAACCTCCTCCTATAAACCTATTCAGGTTCAGGAATGAAGTCAACTAGGCCTTCTCAATTCCTTCTTGTAGAATACTTAGTCAAATTGAAATTTAGTGGAGTCGCTAGATGATTGAGTCTATTTGTGATAAACAACAAGCATAAAAAAACTAAGTAAAATAAAAAGGAAAACAAGGTCGTATTCCAAGGATAGAAAGATTTATCCCCGACAACAGCACCAAAAATGTTGTCGCCTTTATACACACCTGGGTAACATGGAAGAAATCTTCAATCCACTCAGTGTGTCCTTGGGGGCAAGTTAGAGTTAAGGTGTTGTCACCTAATCCTCAACTCCTCCGTCTAGGCCAACTCCTAGTGAAGCCAAGGGGGATAGTTCCTAAAGAAAATAATCTAAGGCTCGAACTAATCTAAGTACAAGAAGTAAATCTAGGAGTTTATTATAAAAGACAATATATAAAGAAAATCTACTCTAAAAGCATATATCAATCAACCACCACAATATACATAAAAAAGTACTTGCATGAAAATGATACTTAAGATAACAAGATGCAAGTAAATAAGGAAATACTTCAAGATTAAATATAAATGCTTGAAAAATAAAAGTACTTGAAGAAAACATCTTTATAAAATGTGTAATGAGACCAGTGCCTTAAAAGTATCATGGATAGTTGTTGATCGCGTGTTTTATTAGATTGTCTTTATTGAAGGTAGGTTAATGAGATGAATTTTATTTGCAAAAATAAAGTGTTTGAGAAACAAGATGTGGCCTCTTTAGAGGTTATCTCTTTGTTTGGAAATGTGCTGAGAACCTACCGAGGCCCCAAAGGCTCCACCAATAAGTTCACTAGGGGTGTCGGATGTCCAAAACGGGTGGGAAACTGAGTCCCGAGAGGGCCCGCCTTACTTCACACACTCCCCCTAGGCGTTTTTCCGCGCATTAAGATAGCAACTATTGAGATTTTCCTATTATTACTACTCCACACTGACCAACCCAACGTGTATGGAACTTACTTCCAGAAGATCGAGACAAGCTCGCAACTGGAAGGGTCAGGAACAACATTGGGAGCTGAGGGGAAAAATTTATTTTAAACAATAAAGTAAAATGTTGAAAAAGAAATGTTTTTCTAATTACTAAGTCTTCACTGACCAACCTCTTGTGAGGAGCTGAGGAGACGGTTTATTTGCCAACTTTGAAATTGTAGAAATAAAAGCAAGCTAAACTAACAACTAGTATTCTACTTTGCAAAAAAGGAAAACTAAACTAAAGTTGTGATTTGTTTTAGCTTATTCTTATTATGTGAGATTGTTTTAAATTTTAAAGCAAGAGAAAGAAAACTAAATGGAAAATGCTCAAAATCACAACACCAACCCCCCTAGGGGGAAACACAAAATGAGGCCTCCCTTGGCTCACTTATTTTATTAACTCGGTTACAATGGTCTCTTGAAGAGACTTTGGATCTCTTTAAATAGAGATGTGGATCCTTGTAATGATGGATCAAGGTTTTTACAATGTACAAAATGTCTTAGGAAGGTATATGGTACTCCTGGAAGTCCCAAACGCTCCAAATCCGCCAAATTTTGGCAGAATCTCCCCTTGTTTATTCGATAACCTGCACAAAACAGCAAACAAAAGAGTGCAAAAGATGGCCAAAAACACTTTAAGAGTGTCTTTGATTATTAGTAGAAAACCCAAAATAAATCTAAGTTAAAAACTACAAAAATATGCAAAAAGGAACTAAGGAAATCAAGCTAAAAAACTTGTTTTTTTAGGGTCTTTTATGGCTGTTATAAAACAGCAAGTTTAAAGCACTCTAATGCTAGATTTAATCAATACAAACACTTGGAAAAGATTTACTTTTATCCCTCTAAAAAATTCAGAAAATTACTTGCATAAAGGGACTCTTTTCCTATGCTAGATCTAGATCTTTAAGATATAAATTTTAGAAACAAAAATCCGATATATGTTATCACTTGCATGCATGAAAGGAACTAAAGATTTAGCTTTGAAATTAGATCCAAACTTGTTTGCATATATATATATATATATATATATATATATATATATATAAAGTAACCAAGAAAACTTGATTTAGAGAGAAGGAGAAGAGAACAAGCTTGTGCTTGGAATGTTTTGGGCAATGGAGTCCTTCTTTGGTGAATTGAGGATGGATCTTCTTCAAAAGACTTAGAAGAGAGGAAGAGTCAAGCTAGATCTTCCACTTCCCCAAGTTGAGGTATCTACTACTTCAATCACTTGCAAAAGAGAGGGTTAGAAGATGGTATCACCTTCAAAAGATATCTCAACATACAATATATTAAATCAAAGATATTGCATATAAAACCCCTTAAATAAATGAATAGTAAGACTATTAATCAAATCAGCTTAGTAATCCTACCCTAGTGAGTAATAGTACTCCTATAAGGCCAAATTAACCATAGTATAAAGACAAGCAAAATAGAATAATATCACATCATACACATAAGCATCCACACACTTGGACAATGCACCAATTTGACCTCCAAAGTCTTCTTTTATTCCTATAAGCAAAGAGTGTTACAATTATAGAGATACAACAAGTTATTCTTCCCAAGCTCCAACTAGCTTGCCAAAGGAGAGAATGATTTTATTTATAGAAAAAGTCAAGATATCCAAGAGAAGGAGGGTGCATCACTTGGAGAAGAGGGGCGCACCACTTGGAGAGTATGGGAAAGCCAAGTGTGAGAGTGTGGGCAGCCACCTCTCTCTTTACTCCTACCAAGTGGCATATGTGCTAGATGGAGAGTGTAGAGGGCGCCACCTCTCAAGAGGTAGGCAACCCCCTTTAGGAATGCACCACCTATCCTCAAGAGGGGCGCACCTCTCTTATTGCCAATTCACAAATCTCAAAGCACACGCTAGAATCCACCCAAGCCTTAGTTCAACTAAAGACTTTGACCAATGAGAATGCTTCTATGGGTGCCACATAGACTTCTAGCTTTTATTTGACTCAAAACATGTCAAAACATGTTTTCGGCAAGTTTGCTAAATTTTAGCAATCCTAATTTTGTATGTCTTTTTTGGGTTTTGTGAGTAAAATTAACTTTTTAGTGATTAAAATCACTAATTTCACTTACAAAAGTGGGTACTTAAGTAAAGTGGGTGCTCTAGGTTAAAAAATGAGCACCCCCAAGGCATATGATGCCTCCTAATACCACTTTTTTAATACAACTTCAAATTACAATTAAAAAATTCCGTTTTACGGGAATTTTTTTATTAACTGAAAAAAATAAAAATCCTAAGGGGGACTTAGCACATTTCCATGAAACTCTAGGAGAATGTTTAGCATGATAATATACATTAGACAGTAGGCTTAGATGACCATGCTAAGGCCTAACCATGTTGAAATATTGTAACTGCAAAGAGTATTCTATTTATTATTGAGTCATTATTAATTAGATCAATCCCCTTTTGTGGATTGATCATTTTGGGCTTTGTAAATGACCAAATCCCCTTTTGCGGATTGCTCAAACCATAATTATATCATGCAAATTAAGAAGTCGGCCATAGGCCTAATTAAAGTGGTTTTAACCACTAAGTGAAGAAGTCGGCCTTGCCTAGTGAAGAGACACCTCCCCAATGCCTACCAACTAATATAAATAAGAGAGGCTAGCACCTCATTCATACACTCACTCATCTAGTGCGCAAGTTTGAAGGAAGCTGCAGTTGTTAGTTGCCGGAAGAAGGAAGAGAGAGACACATTGCTCAGTGTTGGATATTCTCTAGTGTTTTGGTTTATTGTCTTGGCATTCTATTGGCTATCTATATTAAGGAAGTTTTTGTTGGGTTTTCTCACCCATGAGGGTTTCCCAGGATAAATGTTGTGTATCTTGTGATTGTGTTTCTCGTAGTGATCCTGCATATGTTATTATTGTCTAGTAAATTGAAAAGAAACTTAATCGCTGCTCTAAAATTAACATGGAATCAGAGCTAAGCTTAAGAGAGCACCTTTCACTGGATAAGCAAAAACGTCAGTGTTGTCGTACAAGAAAATTAGGGCTTTTTATTGAAGAGGAATTTCAACCTAAAACTCATCAAGGAAGTGCACCCTAGCCTAGAAAGCTCATTGGTAGCTTGAGCATACTTTTCTAGTGGACAAAACTCCCATAAAGTGAAACCCTAGTTTTCATCAGTACCAAAAAACTAGGAAACCAAAACCAGTACCAGAAGTACCAGCCCAGAATTGCGCAAGCTCAGTTTCAAGGGGTAAAAGTTGGATTTTCAGAAAATTGACTGCACTAGGCTACTCGCCTCAGCCAAGCGCACCTCCTGGTAAGTTTAGATCTAAATTCTGAGCACTTTCATTTTTTGGTCATTTTCCCAGCTCAAGGTCAAGATGTATGCAAGCACCAAGCTTTTTGACAACTTAGAAGGTGTGGATAACTTCCGTGCATGGAAGTATAGGATTGCACTCATTCTTGAAGAGAATGACCTAGCAAGATTCATCAAAGAAAATGTACTAGAACCCGCAGATGCTACAGCTAAAGCAAAGTACCAGAAGGACATGGTTAGGGTCAAAAGAATCATTGTAGAATCTATCAAAAATCACTTGATCCCTCAAATGGCATCTAAAGATACCCCAAAAGAAATGTTTGATGCCCTAACCAGATTGTATGAAGGAAGAAACATTAACCGAAAGATGAACTTGAGAACTCAACTAAAGAATACAAAGATGCAAAAAGGAGAAACAGTTCATGAATATTTCTCTAGAATCTCTCAATTCAAGGAACATCTAGAAGCAATTGTAGATACCCTAGATGAAGATGGATTCATAATGACAACTCTTAATGGTCTCACAAGACCTTGGGATGCATTCATCCAAACCATTTGTGCCAAAAAGGAAAAACTACAATTTGACAGTCTTTGGGAAGAATGTGTTAAAAAAGAAGCAAGAGTAGCTAACCGAGAAGCAGTACTATTAAGGGATGACGATCAATCTCTAGCTACTCATACTAAAGGAGGAAAGAGAAGGCCTCACTTCAAAGTTCAAGGAGACCTACCCACATAAGGAGTCTCACTCCCCAAATAAATTCATCCATAAAGAATCTCACCCTTCAAGGAGATTCTAGAAGTTTCAAAAAGGTCAAAGAAGAGAAAAAGATTTATCATCCTACCAATGTTACCATTGTGACAGGATGGGACATATTGCTAAGAATTGTCCAGCTAGAAGAGAAGAATACAAGAAGAAGAACAAAAGGCACCATGCCCATATAGTTGAAGATGAAGAGCCACCCACAAAGATGATTAAAGAAAAGATTGAAGACTATGTCTTAATCTTTGCCCTCTTAGGATCAATGTCACCTGGTGAGGACACGTGGCTCATAGATAGTGGTGCTTCCAAGCACATGACAGGTTAGAGAGACATTCTCTATAGCCTTACAGAAAAGAACTTTCCCCAAAAAGTTACACTTGGAGATGATTACCAATACCCTATCAAAAGGCGTAGGAGAGTCCAATTACAAACTTGATTCAGGGACCCCAATGAAGATGAAGGATGTACTATATGTACCAGGTTTGACAAAGAACTTTCTTTCTATCTCGGCTTTAGATAAGAAAGGCTTCAGGGTTGCATTCAAAGATGGTGAAGTCCTCATGTGGCTTGTTATCGCACAGTTTGTAACAAGGACACAAGGCTAAAGGTTGAAGAGTCATACTGGCGTAACATGAACCAATCCCACCCAATGTCACCACAATGGGATAATTCTTTCTCTTTAGGGTGGTAAGGCCCAGGGGAGACGTCCCTGGTGACCTGGGGTTTTGAGAAGGCAAAAGGATAATAAGATAAACTAGTTATTTCCCCCTCACAAGTCACCACCGAGCAGATAGTCCGACCAAAGGCCAATGATAAAGTAAACCCCCAAAAATATACCTGCCTGGGACAAAGCAACAACAAATAATATATGCAAGCTATATTTCGATGGGTTAGTACTTCATACAAATAGATGACTATCTGAATAACATATAAGCAATTTGGCAATAAATGTTGACGAAGTCAATGTTTATCAA
>ML783613.1:469676-482498 GCA_009831015.1 Picea engelmannii | reverse complement strand
AAAAAACACTTACATATCACCAAGAAATAGCATGCAAACCCTAGTTGTAACACCTTCCATCAAGAGAAAAGCCAAGATATGCCAAAAATGTCTTCCTTCAACAAGTGCGCCTCACCAAATCAGCCAAATACCCAAGAAAGGGCGCAAATTTCAGACCTCCTTATGGAGTGAATGAGTTGTGATGAAAAAATGAAGGTAAAAATCCCTCATTTATACAATTCCATGACCTAATTTTACTTTTTAGGCATGTAAAAGGTCGACAAGGCCAAAATACCAAAATCATATTATTTTACATTAAATTGTCAAATTAAAACCCTAATTAAGCCGAAAAGAGATAAAAATCCCCTCTAAGGGGGACGTTAGCCCCTTCTAGGGCAAACGAAACATCCTGGAGCAAAACGTTAGCCCTCCTTGGGCTTCTCCAACCTGCCACATGTGCCACTGCTGCCCAATTTGCGTCCCAAGACGTCCAATAGACTGGATGACGTCATGATCATCAAGGGTGACGTCCCAGGCCTTCCAAGGCCAACGTTCCATTGAAAAGGGCTCAACCCCCCTAGGTCAAGCTGTGTCAGGGTGCCTCTGGTGGAACGTCCTCTTCTTCTCCAGTGCAAAGCCCCTGATCCATCTCTATCCTGTCTCTGCCCCCTGATGGGGTCTCAACACCCACCTGATGGGCTCTTTAGCCCCATGGAGGTCCGAACTGATCATCTCCCCATGTGTACCGGTCCAAAATGGTACCTGTCTGTCGGGCATGGTCCTGCACATCAAAAGCTACGCCCTCCATGGGCTCATTAGTCACAAGGATCATAGCAATGTCAATCACATTTCATCATCAATATTATTAAACATGTGCATAAAATCCCTAATACATCAGTTAAAAGCTCAAAGACATTACACAAGCCTACAATACAAGTCTGGAGAAAAAAAGACAAGGTGTCCTATTGGGCTAGTGTCCACCGAAGAAGGAAAGTTCCCGGAAGGAACCTCATCCAAGCCATGTAAGTGAGGTGACATGGTTAGGGGATGTCCAAACATGTGGGTGCAGTGTGGGCTAAGGATGCAAAAATGTTACCTGTGGGTGCCTTTGTAGAAGGCGAGTTGTACCTGCCATGGATGCATTTTTTCCAAGCCCATTCTTTGCCTTTTATTCTTTTATCTTTTATTTCTTTTTGTCCAAGAAATAATCTTTTATTTTTTTTGCCTTTTAGCTAATCAGGGGACACTACCCTGGCATGGTGACCAGTGGTGACAGTGTTACCCACAAGTATTTTCACAGAAATGAGAAGGATGGCTTGTGATGAGGCCCCCTTTCCCTTGGCCATACAACCAAGAGTCATTGCCCTGGCGTGGTGACCAGCTAATGGCAATGTCATACTGTTAGATACCCATGGACCTAATAGGCTGGCTTGTGATGAGACCCCCTATTCTCTAGTTAGGCCTTGTTTTATTATTTTTCCAGGTCCCTCTTGTTTCTTGCTGAGAAGCTTTTTATTGCTTTCTTGGGGATCCTTGGGCGAAGCATCTCGAGGTTTTATTTTTAGGCTTTTATCTCTTACCAACTTGCTTTTACCTTTTGGTCCTTTAACCCCTTCTTCCCACGAGATAAGGTGCAATCCTGAAAATAGGTCAACCCAATGTCTGGAAAAGTGGAATGGGACAGGTGAGCGGGAAACAAGATGGAAAGGTGATACTATGATGGGAGCGGACGATGGCTTATCAGAAATTCCCCCCCAGTGGCAAACCAAAACCTACAAATACAGGCTTGCTAGGGCATCCCATCAATTCCCCAAAACATGGTCAAGAGGGCAAGTGTAAGATCCAAGTAGTTGTTAGAAATAAAAGGAATTAGATGCATATATTCAATGGTTTTGATGATCAAAGTGACACATACCATGATACCTGGACTAATTACCTCATGGAGCAAGAACCTTCTCCTACACAGGACCAAGCTGATGGTGGTGGATGTTGCTGCTGCTGACACGACAAAGATGCTGGAAGAAAGAAAAGGTGGGTCCTCTAGGGCCATGCTAAAGTCAATCCTGCTCTCGGTACTCCATGTCTAGGACCTGTGGGCCTCGAGACATGATCTCCTAGTTATCCCTGAAAGTGGGGGATAACATCTGGCTCCAACTCGGGGACATGTGCTCACCGTAGAGCGCATGAGAACCTCAACATCTCTGGCATAACCTGCTGACCTACTCAATCTCGATAGAAGTATCAGTAACAAAATTGGGGTGGTAATGCCACCCCAACATAGATATATATAGACTGAAATAAAACAATCAATAAAGGTGAGTGTGAAAGCAAACTAACATGCAATGCAAATGGTATAACACACGAATGCAAAATTCCTAGTTACCTGTACTTACCTGTGAAGTCAGGTTGGTGGTGKATGGTAACGCTTGATATGTAAAGCGTTTATGGGCAGCTTCAGGGCCTCTCCCTCCATGGTGCCCAGATTGAAAGAGTTCGTACCTGCATGACTCATGCTTTTATAAGGACCTGTCCATAAACTGTCAAACTTCTTATGCATACYAGGTTTCTCCTTTCTTTTATCCCACAACAATACGAGATCTCCTTCAATGAAGTTTCTTTCCTTGGCTTTKWGGTCAAAGGTGCTTTTTATCTTCTCCTGGGTTCTTTCCATCTGACCAAGGGCGTTTTGTCTGGTCTCATCTAACTCTATTAGCTGGTTGATTCGTCCTTGGATTGCTTCCCCATCCGTAGCATATTGTTGGSCGAAACGGAGGATGGGAATCTGAAGGTTCACAGGAAGTTTTGCTTCTAGTCCATATACCAACTCAAAAGGGGTCTTTCCTGTGGAGGTCTTCGTTGTCATTCAATCTGCTCATATTGCATACTTGATCTTGCTATCCCAAGATATCTTATTTTCCCCCACGACCTTCTTCAAAATATTCATAAGGTTTTTATTGCTTGATTCTGCAAATCCGTTCCCTTGCGGATAGTAACTGGAGGAATGGGATAGGACAATGCCATATTTGAATCAAAATTCTACCAGAGCGTGTGAGCTAAAAGCTTTGGCATTGTCTGTAGTGATTTTGGAAGGGATACCAAATCTAGTTATGATCCGTTCTTCCAAAAAGTTCATTACTACTTCTTCGGTGGCTTTCTTTGTGGGAATGGATTCAACCCATCTGGTGAAATAATTTGTGGTTGTTAAGATCCACCGGTAGCCATTGCTCTAATTATCTTTAAAGTCACCAACGAAATCTAAACCCCACTGTTGAAAAGGTGCTTCTACGACTATGGGTTTTAGGGGTTATGCTGGGAGCTTCGGTTTACCAGAGAAGTACTGATAGGGTTGACACGACCGGACATGTTGGTGAGTGTCGGAAAAGAGCGTTGGCCAATAATATCCTTCCCTCAGGATTTTATGAGCAGTAGTACGGGCGACAAAATGTCCACCACAGTATCCAGAGTGTAATTCCTTCAACAATCTTTTGGCCTCTTCTTTGTTGACACATCTAAGTATGATACCGTCAGGATTTTTCCAACCAAGACCATCTTCGGTCAAACTGTATTTCATTGCCCTCAGTCTTAGAGCCCTTCTTTTATAGTCTACCAGGTGATCAGGACAAGACAAGTTCTTTAGATAATAGACAATATCAAAATACCACTCATCATGTTCTAGTTCTCTGACTACCACATTTACTTGTTCATTCTCGCCCTCTTGTATGGCTTCTTGGTTGCTTTCAGTCAGCGTTTGGGCCAAACCTTGTCCCCTTATTATTTTGGTGGGCTTTATTTCTAGGTCATATTCTTGGATTTTGGATACCCACTTCCCCCTAGTTCCCATGCAATCTTGTTGTGATAGGACATTTTTTACTGTTGGGTAAGGGACATAAGCCTTAATTTTATTGTAGCCGATATAATTTCTAAAATGTTTAAGGGATTTTACCAAGGCATACGCTTGTTTTTCAGTGATTGTGTAATTCAATTCAGAATCTCTGAGGACCTTGCTCATAAAAGCTACCGGATGTTCGTAGTCATCGGCGTCCTTTTGCATTAGAACACCTGCAATGGTATCCCGAGAGGCGAAGGAGAATATGATGAAATCTTGCGAGTAATCAGGGCTGATCAAGACAGGGGCTTGTGAGATAGCATCCTTTATGTCCTCGAAAGATTTGATGGCCCTATCATCCCATCTGAAAGCGACATCCTTTTTTAGCAAAGCACTCATAGGTTTTATCCTTTCGACAAAGTTTGGAACAAATTTTCGAATGAAATTTATCTTTCCGAAAAAGGATTGTAAGGATTTTTTGTTAATCGGGGGACGAACATCTCTTATTGATTGGATCCTTTCAGGGTCAATGGAGACCCCTCCTTTTGAAGCTACATGGCCCAACAATTTTCCTTCGTCAATCCCAAAAACAAACTTCTTGGGGTTCAGAGAGATGCCATGCTTCCTACAACGCTCGAAAACAATCCTGAGGTGCGAGAGGTGGTCTTTTCTGTCCTTTGATACAACAGTAAGGTCATCTTGGTAAATTTCTATGATTTTTTGTATAAGATCTCTAAAGGCAAAATCCATTGCTCTCTGAAAGGTGGCACCGACATTCATAAGAACAAATGGCATCCTCAAGTACATAAAGGTTCCCCAGGGTGTAGTAAATGTTGTTTTGAGCTGGTCTTCTCTTTTGAGCAAAACTTGGTTGTATCCGGAAAAACCATCTAACATGGACATCATCCCTGCCCTGGTAACCCTTTGTAGCAAATGTTCCATGTTTGGGAGGGGGTAGTTGTCTTTCAAGGATCATTGGTTAAGGTTGCGGAAGTCAACACATAGGTGTATCTCACCGGTCTTCTTTCGAACAACTACCAAATTCGACATCCAAGAAGAATATCGGATAGGAGCTATGATGCCAACATCAACCATTTTCTGAAGTTCTTTTTGTATTTGGCTTGCCAACTTTGGATTAATATGCCTTAACTTTTGTCGGAAAGGTTTGGCTCCTTCTACCAAGGGTAAGGCGTGCTAGATAACATCTCCTCTATAGGCTTTCAACTCATCATAGTTCCATGCAAAGGTGTCTTTGAACTCCCTGATAAGCGCTAGTATTTCCACCCTTTCCTTTTCAGTGGTGCCTTTTCCTATTTTGATCATCCTTGGGTCTATCTCCGTGGTAATGTTGAACTCTAGGGTCTCGTCTGCTCGTTTGTTGCCCCCTTTTCCTTTGAAAACATCATGCCTATCAAAGAGGCTCTCTAAGGGGACACAACCTTTAGGTAAGGTATTGCCTTGAAGGTTTATAACTTCCAGGTTTATGGAGTCAGCCAGAAAGTTAATTTGTGACTAGACGAATTCTTCGCTGTTTTCCATGAACCGGATGATTTGGTCATCGTCTTCAAAGACTTGGCAATGCTCCAAGTTGTTTGGGATAGAAGGTCTAAAGAGGACTTCCATCTTGCATAAGTCATGAAGCGGTCCTTCACAAGGTTGCAGGGTGGAAGCAGAGACAACCAAGGCATCTGCCATGTGGTTATCTTCTCGAGGAATGGCTTCAAGTGACACTATCTTGAAGGATTTTGAAAGGGATTGAGCTAAGTCTCAATACCTTTTCAACTTTTCATTCTTTGTAGCAAATTTCATCATCACTTGTGATACTATGAGGTCTGAGTCTCCCTTAGCTTTTAGGTGAGTAACACCTTTGTCAATTGCTAAGTTGAAACCCAGGATCAAGGCCTCATACTCAGCAATGTTGTTGGTGCAATGGTATTCTAGCCTATATGAGTGGTAAAAGGCTTCACCGGACGGAGCTGTTAAGACAATCCCAGCACCTAATCCGGAGCTTGAGTGAGATCCATCAAATTCTAAAGTCCAAATTCCCTCGGGTTCTTCAATGGTGTCAATATTCAACTTCCCTTCTTGGACAAGCCAATTGTTGATGTCATTGTCAATGCACAAGAGTTGGTCACTCAACTCATCACAGGTTTCAACTGGAGTGCCCATGAAGGGTTCATTGTGGAGGGTGAAAAATCCTCCTTTGGGATGAGGGATGGTTGCCTTAGATTCTTGTTTGTGAAAACTTCCAGCTAATTGTTTTATGAGGTCCTTGTGAAGGATGATACCCAAACTGTTCAAAGCGTCCACGATGATAACATCTATAAAGAAAGGGGCACTAGGGCAGGAGTCAAAGGCAACTTCTAGATCCTTAATGATTCCTTTTGCAAAACCACCTCTGGTGTTTGGTCGTGAAATGCTCAAACCCAATTGATGCATAACTTTCTTTGTCATAATGTTGGTTGTAGCGGTTGGGTGTAAAACATAGTTACGGAGGAGGGAGTTATTGACTTGGAGAATGATGTAGAAAGGTGTGGTCTCACCGCTTCTTGAACTAGCGTTGTCTACTTGGTGGATAAAGAGAGGTAAATCTTCGAGAGGGTCATGCTCAAGGATGTGTGGTGGAAAAACTTCAATTTCTTCCTTCTTTTCCTGGGAAGGTTCAATTTCCATGGGAAACTTCTGAAGAAGGGAATCCTGTACATGGGTATGGGAAAAACTACATTTCCTCTTAGGAGGTGTGGGTTCAACTTGAAAGATTTCCGGGAGCTTAGGTTCAGTGACAAAATCATCACCAAGATCCAGAAGATTATCACCTCATAAGAGGTTAACTTGACAGATGTAGTCTTCGAATTCAAGATTCCTCTCAATTTGATATGCCAAGTCTTGTGCTTCCTCCAGGGTTGAGGGTGACCGGTTCCTGAGGGTGAACTGCAAAGTCCCTTCTAAAGAGTTTAAGTAATGTTCGAGGATTGCTTCTTCTGAGCTTAGTTTTGGTCGGACCTTTTTGAGGAGAAGGTTGAACCTATCATTAAAATCCCTAACGCCCTCACAAGAACCTTGGTAAATGTCAAGGTATTGAGAGAAAAAATCTCGTGTGTGTTCATTATTACACCACCTTATTTTGAAAGCCTTCTCCATCTCTTTGAGATTTCTTATGCTTCCTTTCGGGCAAGCATCGATCCAAATTTTAGCATCCCCTATGAGAGGGATTGCAAAAAGTCTCATAAAGACATTCAGGTGCTCATGACTGGTTTGATGAAATTCAAAACTATCACAAAATTGGGCCCAATGTGAGTTACCGGAGAGTCCTTTTCCTGAGAAAAGGGGCAACCAGGAATTTGCGTCCTCAGGTAAGTCATGTAATCCACCTTGGGTGTTACTTAGGTCAAAACAACCGAAAGTTTCTGATTGAGACCATTTGCGTGGATCGGGCGGAGGGGTAGGGTTTGAAAGGGTGACGGTTGCCATGGTAGAGGGGTTTGAGTACTATCGCCCACTACGGATTGTCATTGGTGGAGTCGCCAGATAGTTTACTTGAAATTGCCAAAGAAAAGGGAAAACACCCTAGTGGAGTTGCCAGGTAAGCTTGTAAGAATACGACTTTCTGAGGCAAGGCTTTACCAAAAAAGTGTCATCTTGAGGAGAATTGACTCAGTGTTTCCTGACAACGGCGCCAAAATGTTATCGCACAATTTATAGCAAGGATACAAGGCTAAAAGTTGAAGCGTCAAACTGGCGTAACAAGAACCAATCCCACCCAATGTCACCACAATGGGATGGTTCTTTCTCTTTAGGGTGGTAAGGCCCAGGGGAGACGTCCCTGGTGACCTGGGGTTTTGAGAAGGCAAAAGGATAATAAGATAAACTAGTTATTCCCCCCTCACAAGTCACCACCTAGTAGATAGTCCGGCCAAAGGCCAATGATAAAGTAAACCCCCAAAAATATACCTGCCTGGGACAAAGCAACAACAAATAATATATGCACGTTATATTTCGATGGGTTAGTACTTCATACAAATAGATGACTATCTCAATAACATATAAGCAATTTGGCAATAAATGCTGACGAAGTCAATGTTTATCAATAGCAAATGAAATTTATAACACTTCACCAATAAATATTGGGACAATATGGCATTCAATGTAAACAATCAACACATCATCTAATAAATGCCTCAAATCACCATTCAATTTGCTTATAAAGTAAAACGTTTGCTGCACAAATGATATAATATCCAAGGATGACGGCAACAACAGGTTAGTTAGGCTAGGGTTAGTAGTTAGGGTTTGATTCAAAGAGTTTTGAGATTTGTTTGTGATCAATTTCACTTCAGCGCATGAGGTCTCTCTAGATCAGTGCCTTGGGCGGTAAAATGGAGTCAACTTAGTGGAGGACACAAACGCTGAAGGAAGCAAAAGCAAGACGGCTAGCTAATTAATGAAGCATGAAACCAAGAAAAGAAAGTCTAATGAGGGAGAGTGTTGCTACAACAAGGCTCTTTCATCAAACCCTAAAAGGAAAACGACCCTAAGTGTAGATAACCTAGGCCTAGGACGTCTCCTTCTTCTTGAGTTCTAGATGGTATGACTAGCAAAAGGGAGAAAGAAAAAGGAGTGTAGCTACGACTAGGCTCTCTCTTTCTTCTTTAATGGCTGAAATTTTTTCTTAATGGGGACATGAGACAAGGACCTACTTGTAGCTTGTCACCTAGGGTTTTATCCAACAAATTATAAACATATGCAAGAAAATAAGACTACAACCATTCATTTAAGATTTTTTGTAGAAAAAACACTTACATATCACCAAGAAATAGCATGCAAACCCTAGTTGTAACACCTTCCATCAAGATAAAAGCCAAGATATGCCAAAAATGTCTTCCTTCAACAAGTGCACCTCACCAAATCAGCCAAATACCCAAGAAAGGGCACAAATTTAAGACCTCCTTTTGGAGTGAATGAGCTGTGATGAAAAAGTGAAGGTAAAAATCCCTCATTTATACCATTCCATGACCTAATTTTACTTTTTAGGGCATGTAAAAGGTCGACAAGGCCAAAATACCAAAATCATACTGTTTTACATTAAATTGTCAAATTAAAACCCTAATTAAGATGAAAAGAGATAAAAAGCCCCTCTAAGGGGGACTTTAGCCCCTTCTAGGGAAAACGAAGCATCCTGGAGCAAAACGTTAGCCCTCCTTGGGCTTCTCTAACCTACCACATGTGCCACTATTGCCTAGTCTGCCTCCCAAGATGTCCAATAGGCTGGATGACATCATGATCATCAAGGGTGATGTCCCAGGCCTTCCAAGGCCAACGTTCCACTGAAAAGGGCTCAATCCCCCTAGGTCAAGCTGTGTTGGGGTGCCTCTGGTGGAACGTCCTCTTCTTCTCTGGTGCAAAGCCCTTGATCCATCTCTATCCTGTCTCTGCCCCCTGATGGGGTCTCAACACCCACCTGATGGGCTCTTAAGCCCCATGGAGGTCCGAATTGATCATCTCCCCATGTGTACCGGTCCAAAATGGTACCTGTCCGTCGGGCATGGTCCTGCACATCAAAAGCTACGCCTTACATGGGCTCATCAGTCACAAGGATCATAGCAATGTCAATCACATTTCATCATCAATATTATTAAACATGTGCATAAAATCCCTAATACATCAGTTAACAACTCAAAGACGTTACACAAGCCTACAATACAAGTCTGGAGAAAAAAAGACAAGGTGTCCTATTGGGCTAGTGTCCATGGAAGAAGGAAAGTTCCCGGAAGGAACCTCATCCAAGCCATGTAAGTGAGGTGACGTGGTTAGGGGATGTCCAAACATGTGGGTGCAGTGTGGGCTAAGAATGCAAAAATGTTACCTGTGGGTGCCTTTGTAGAAGGCGAGCTGTACCTGTCATGGATGCATTTTTTCCAAGTCCATTATTTGCCTTTTATTCTTTTATCTTTTATTGCTTTTTGTCCAAGAGCTAATCACGGGACACTACCCTGGCGTGGTGACCAGTGGTGACAACATTACCCACAAGTATTTTCACAGAAATGAGAAGGCTGGCTCGTGATGAGACCCCCTTTTCCTTGGCCATACAACCAAGAGTCACTGCCCTGGCGTGGTGACCAGCTAATGGCAATGTCATACTGTTAGATACTCATGGACCTAATAGGCTGACTCATGATGAGATCCCCTATCCTCTGGTTAGGCCTTGTTTTATTATTTTTCCGAGTCCCTCTTGTTTCTTGCTGAGAGGCTTTTTATTGCTTTCTCGGGGATCCCTGGGTGAAGCATTTCGAGGTTTTATTTTTAGGCTTTTATCTCTTACCAGCTTGCTTTTACCTTCTGGTCCTTTAGCCCCTTCTTCCCATGAGATAAGGTGCAATCTCGAAAATAGGCCAACCCAATGTCTGGACAAGTGGAATAGGATAGGTGAGCAGGAAACAAGATGGAAAGGTGATACTATGATGGGAGCGGACGATGGCTTCTCAGAAATTCCCCCCAGTGGCAAACCAAAACCTACAGATACAAGCTTGCTAGGGCATCCCGTCAATTCCCCAAAACATGGTCAAGTGGGCAAGTGTAAGATCCAAGTAGTTGTTAGAAATAAAAGGAATTAGATGCATATATTCAATGGTTTTGATGATCAAAGTGACACATACCATGATACTTGGACTAATTACCTCATGGAGCAAGAACCTTCTCCGACACAAGACCAAGTTGATGGTGGTGGATGTTGCTGCTGCCGACAAGACAAAGATGTTGGAAGAAAGAAAAGGTGGGCCCTCCAGGGCCATGCTAAAGTCAATCCTGCTCTCGGTACTCCATGTCTAGGACCTGTGGGCCTCGAGACAATGTCTCCTAGTTATCCCTGTGGGCCAGTCCAAAGGGAGGTGCTGCCCAATTTTGGCCCCAAGGAGCTCAAGGAAGCATCCAAAGGCCTTGGTGCAAAACCTTCTCTGTCTTCTTTCTTTCCAAATCATTGTAAGCATCCCAAGAGAGTCTCTTGGGCTTGCATTCTTTTATCATTTTCATAAGTTGTAAATTATTTTCAAGCTTTGTTTATGCCCACACCTTGCATGTGAGTGGCTTTGCCACCCTTGCAAAATCGTGTTGACTAGTTAGAATTTTAATTTTTTGTTTTGCTCAATTTGTTTGCCCCACTTCTCCCACAAAGAGAAGGTTGAGTGGCTAGTATTAGTTTGCTCTATTTTATTTCCAAATTATTTACCCACCTTGGCACAAAATAGGTAGGCTTGCCCTCCACATTGTGCCATAGTTGTGAGGTTTGCAAATTCATTTTATTTTTTGCCCACCTTTGTCCTTAAGGCAAAGTTGTGTGGCTAGATTGTTCATTTAATTTATTTCAAGTCATTTTAATTATTCATTCGTTTCCACACCTTGCATGTGAGTGGCTTAGCCACCCTTGCAATATCTTGATGGCTAGTTAGAATTTTCCTTTTGGCAAAGTAATCAAACTCATGCCCTGCCTTCTGCCCCGTATTCTCTCCCCTTGCCACTTTGTGGATCTTGGGTAACAAGAAAAGGAGAAGGACTATGTGGCTAGTTTAATTAGGCACCTTATTCTATTATTGCTAAAACCATTAAAAAGGGGTGACTTAGGAGGCTAGAAGGGGTTGAAACCGGGGATGGTTTCACGACACTACGTGTCCTCCTTGTTGAGCGCCCAAGCATCTTGGATTTGACCTACGGAGCTAGAGGGGAACCTTGTTGTTCCCTTGTTGAGCACCCAACACTTCCTCTTGGTTGAAGGGATAAGGATTTGGGGTAGTAACATTGTGTAGGCTTGCAACTTTCACATCTAATTGCCCCTAATTCAAAGAGAGACCTAAAAAATCTATTAAAAGTAACCTACACACATTGCAACACTTTCAACTCACATTTTCTACATTTCAAGTTTTGCCATTCCTTCACTTTCAAGTAATTTCATTTCATGTAAATAACTTTTTTCAAAGTATTTTTCATTTCAAGTATTCTTTATTCATTTTAACATAATTCTTTAAAGTATAAAGTTGTCTTTCAATTCATTGTATAGATATCTCATAGATTTGTTTCATTTTTGTAGAAGTATCTTGCTTTGTATATATATATTTTGTGTATATTGGAATAATTGGGATTGGGTAATCTTTAGGCATTGGTATGATTCTTGTTTTGTTAAAGTAAAAGGTTTGTTTGTCATTGAAATATTGCATCTGCACGATTGCTTGTCATTGGGCTGGGTCTCCCTAATCAATATATCAATTAACTCTTAGAGCTTTAATAAAAACTTCACATAGTTTAATAGGGTCTACCCCCCTTGGCTTCCCTAGGAGTGAGCTTAGACGGAAGGAGTCTAGATTGAGGTGATAGTGGATCTAGATTTAGGTTTGTGCCTCGAAGGACACACCAAGTGGGTTGGAGACTTCTCCATGCTTGTAGGTGTGTATTAGGACGACAACACAACCAACCCTCAGTGTTCCTGAACTTAGCAATAACATGCTCATGCAATATTGATGAGAACGTTTTTGCTTCATAAACACGTAACTCCCTCATACAATTTCAGGATGTCATTTCATTAGAAGTGGAACGTTGAAGACACAAAAAGCTTTCCAACACCTGGTAGATGTTATATTCTGCATTTCGCTTGGTACCTTTCATTACACATGAAACGGAAAGCAACTCATTGACAAGGATTTTTTAAAATCATGGTTTTATACTTTGGGGCTTGGAATTGAATTCCATCAACTCCATTGCGATCAGTCACCCCAAAACCCTTAGTCTAGCCCCTTCTGAAGTTACCATACCCAATTTGGTCGGACTACAAAATTATGCGCAAACAAGCCTTGTTGGCCAAAGTTTGGTCTTTGCATGGAATGCTACTTCAATAAATTTGACAATTCCACATACAAATGTCATCTATATCATATATTCTTTGAACTGCCTTATTAAACATGCTCCCATTCATTGCATAAGATGTCATGTTGCCAAGCCAATTTTTTTGCTTGGAACACTAACTAACCACTGAG
>ML783613.1:427680-439637 GCA_009831015.1 Picea engelmannii | reverse complement strand
CGGTAATTGTATTAGGACCAAATCCCCTTTTGCGGATTGGTCATCGGACAATTGTAATAGGCAGAATAAGAAGTCGGCCCCAACAGTTATTATTGAGACCTAGAATTAAATTAAAGGTGGGTTTACCCACCTAGAGTGAGAGGTCGGCCCTGCCAGTGAAGCCCCTTCACACGTGCCAGTCTTGTATATAGAGAGAGGCTAGCACCTCACTTCTACACACAACACACTTGCTCATTCTTGAGAAGCAAGCTGCAACTTACCAGTGAGAGAGAAGAAGAAGAGTGGCGCATCTTTTGGAGAGGACTATTTGTATTGGTTTGAGTTATCTCTTGAACATTGTATTGGCAATTTATGATAAGGAAGTTTTTGTTGGGTTTTCTTCCCCTAGAGGGTTTCCCAGGATAAATGTTGTGTCTCTTGTGAATGTGTATTTCTCAGTGATCTTGTTCTTATATTTCTCTTATCTATTGAAATGCAAAGAACTATAATAATGGCATAAACATTAACAGGTTGTAGCAATGATTATAACAACACCAGGTTAAAAGTTAGTAGTTCTAGGTTAGGTTAGTGTTAGTTTTAGTTAGTAAAATCTTGAGAGTTTAAGGTTCAAATGTTTTTTGATCAACTAATCAAAGAGAGATAAGACTAGTGCCTTTAAGGGTTATGGAGTCAAAATTTTTAGCACAAATTACTTGGAGAAACAATAATGATTATATGTGTCTAAGAAGATAAAGTGGATCTTTGAGGAGTAGCACCTTAAGTACTACAAGAACCAAATTTTAGGGAGGTGAGCTAGAGAGTAGGAACTTCTAGGCCCTAGCGCCTTCCTCCTCCTTAGACTATTGGGATGATGAAAGTACTGGCGATGCCCTTTCCTTTTTCTCTTACTACACTGATGGTGGTGGGTCTCGCCCTTGAATTGGATATGGCACGGGATATCATAGTAGTATAGTATTTTGGAATATGATCAATATAAATTGAACTAGGTCGAATGCCTTTCCTGATCCTGCTAAAGATATCAAGAGAAAAAACAACTAGACACTTGACCAAGAATAATCAAGCAATAAAACCCTAGATTGCCAAGTAACTTCACCAAAAAAGATCCAAGTTGCAAAATTTATCCTCCAAAACAAGTGTGCCTCACAATTGAAGAAAATAAACCCTAAAATGGCACCAATTTCATCCCTCTCTCTCATGGGAGAGTTATGATGAAAATGAATGTCATTTTTGTGTATTTATACCAAAATCTTGCCTAAAATTAAATTTATTTTAAAATACAGGGCCGACCTCAACAATTTTTCCCTTAATTTACAAAGTAAATAAATTTACATAAAATAACCCCAAACAAGGTGATGCCAGCCCTTTTAGGTTGACGCTAGGTTGCAAGAACATGGTGTTAGGCCTCCAAATGCCTCAATCTTTGTCCACACGTGCTACCATCATCTTCAAGGAACCCTGTCATCCTGGACTAGAAGGATGACGTCTCAGCCTCCAAAGGGTAGCATCCTAGTGCATGGAGGGAAGAATGCCCCCATAGACCTTCCGGAGTGCCTCCAAAGGCAGCGATCTCTTCTTGTATCACTTAAGTTGGCTATCAATGTCATGCCCCAAGCTCGGGGTCTCAACATCCATCCCTGTGATTCAAGCCCTCATGAAGGTCCGAATTGGTCATCTCCTCATGAATACCTGTCCATTGGACAAGGTCCTACAAATACAAATAGGTACGCATTCCAGGGGTCCATGAGTCACAAGTATCATAGCAAGTAAATCACATCCAATAATCAAACAACCCAAACATGTGCATCAAACCTCCCTAAGCCAAACAAATGCTCAAAGGAATTATACAACTTGACAAATTTAGGTTTGGGAAGGGTCTCAAGATTTCCTATTGGGTTAATCCCCCTTAAGTCTAGGGTGTTTCCCAGGTGGAGCCTAATCCAAGTCATGCAAGTGTATGAAGTGGAATGGGGTAGACCTTTGGGCATAGGGGTGCATGTCATAACAAGGAAATGTAGAGTCTTACTTGTGGGAACCTTTGTGGAGGGTGAGTTGCACCTTGTCATGAATGCAATTGTTTCCTATCCCAATCATTTCCATTTATTATTTCTTAGCTTTCTTTCTTTTGATCTTTCCTTTTGTGATACAAGGGAATAGTTGAGGGCCACTGTGATGGCTTGGTGACCAGAGGTGACAGTGTCATCCACAAAACATTTTACGGAAATGAGAAGGTCGGCTCGTGATGAGACCCCCTTTCTCTTGGTTATGCAACCAAGAGCCACTACCTTGGCTTGGTGACCAGATAGGTGGTAATGTCATACCGCTACATGTTCATGGTCATAATAGGCTGGATCGTGATGAGACCTCATATCCATCAACTAATACCTTCAGTGTTCATGTTATCTTGTGGGTCCCCTTTTCTTATTGAGAATATTTTCACTACTTTATCAGGGATCCTTGGGCGAAGCATCTCGAAGGTTTCAAAATGGCTTTTAACTCTTTTCTACTACTTTTACCCTCTGGGCCTTTATCCCCTTCTTCCCACGAGGTAAGGTACAACCCTTCCTAGTGTAGCCTATCCCAATGCCCAAAATATGGGGAGATGGAAGGAATAAAAATGGAAAGTGGTAAGTATGGAGGGAATGTACGATAACTCTTCAAAGATCCACCTAGTAGCAACCCATCCTAAAGGGAAATCAACTTACTAGGGCACTGTGTCACCCTTCCAGGTTTAAACAAAACAAAGAGAATAATTTCCAAGCAAACGTTGTGAAATGAAGAAGGATTCAATACAACATGTTCAAGTGTTTCAAATATCAAAGTGATACATACCATGATACCCAGAATCATTACCTCATGGAGCAATACCAACTGCCACTTCAGGACCAAGCCGGTGTGATGGACGTTGTTGCTAGCGATATGTGGACTGTACTTGAAGACATGCTAGTGGACAAAAATTCCTCAAGACACAATCTCCTTAGTTATCCCTAGGCTAGGGGATAACAATTCCTCCTCGCAAGCGTTCGACCCCCAGCTTAGGGAGAAGTGGCCACGATGAGCGCATATCCACAAATCCTCCCTCGCCCGTCATGGACAACCAGGATGACTACGACTGATTTGTCGCCAACTCTCTTAGAGAATTGTTATAATATTGGAAAGAGGAAGTTCCAGGATCTCTCCCAACCTCTCGACGCACCTCCAAACATTGTCGCAGTTACTGGGTGGTAAAACACCTGCTCGCTTTCACCCTCCTCAACCTCTCAGGTGTTTTTGTTCAGATCCCTCCCAGTTTTCCTTGCTCACCCCACTCCCCCATCGCTTTCCCTCATCCTTCAAATCCTCCCTCCCTCGACACCCATCCTCTTCCTTCTGTGGCCCACCCCAGCCCCTCGGCTCCTTAGGAGAATTCCAACAAACAAACCGCTAAGACTACTCCAGGGAAGCATAGTTCATTGATGGCTCCCTTTATCAAGAGTGTAGGCCTCACAATCAAGGAACCAAGCTCTGACAGCTCCAAATCCTCCAACGACAACGGAAACTACTTCAGTGTTTTCCCCATTGTAGAAGAGATTCCTTTGGATGGCCCTCCAATCGTGACCGACACGCATACATGATTCCCATGCTTATGTTATTTTTTTAGTTTTTTTTTTTTCAATTATGACTTTTTAGTTTTTTGGTCTTATGACAGTAATCAAACATAAAATCTCTCTCACTATTTTTGTAAGCTTGGTTTCCCCCCAAAGGGCAAGCAGGATGATCATGTATTTTCCCAACCTAGTTTCCCAATAAGGGCAGGCCTCATATTTTTCCATTCACATGGATAAACACTACTGTTTTATGATTGTATCTTTATTGTATTTTTAATAGAATAGTTCTAGAATTTACCAAAAAAAAAAAAGTCTTCCTTTGTCCTCCCAAAGTGGGCACACAAACCCATACATCCACAACATCATTTGAGAGGGATTCCCCAAGCCACCTCCAAGTGCAAAGATAGGGTTTCAAAGTGGATTGTCCTATCTTCGAGGCCTTTCAAATGTGTAAGTCATACACCAACAAATTGCACAAGAACGACCAAGTCTCCTTTCATGTGTGGGTGCAAAACCCCAAATGCTGCCTCAAATGTGGGAAAAGTTTCCAAGTCATTTAAAAAAAAAACTTCCAATGGGTGCCCTTCAAATCAACCATCCAAATCCCTCCAAATAAAATCATGATCTATCTTTCCATGGGTCGGCCCTAAAAGTAACCAAAGTCGGCTCCAATAAATTTTTTACTAACAAATCATCTTCAAAACACATGTAGGTCGGCCCTACTATTTTATTCAACACACACACACACACACACACACACACACACACACACACACACACACACACACACATATATATATATATATATATCATGTCAAATCTCATTTATTCACTTCTCATTATTTAGGGCATTCGACAAATATCTTTGTTTCCCTTTTAGAACAAGCAACCTCTGTCACTATCTGTGTTTTATAGGCAGAAGTTGGGGTTGGTTCTTCCTTTGAATACCTTTACCCAAGCACTTCATACATACATTGGATCATCTTCATATTAACCAATTTGATATTTATTTAAAACAAATGTGCATATTCCAAAGGTCAAAATTTGTGGGCTATATTCAACAAAGCATTTTGATGACTCGTGCATTCATTCCACAATGATGTTTGGACCATATTTTAATACTTATTTATGCTACTAGGGGTGACTGAGAGTTTCAACTATTCATAATCCCCACACCGTTACGATTAAAAAACAATGTTAGCAACAAAATCTTCATTTTTCTCTTCATTTATATCCAAAATGGGGTCAATCCATTCGTTCGAATGTGAACATATATGCTCAGAATGAAGCATTGTCCAAGATTTGTGCATGAAATCAATGGAATTGTTAGCCCACGGAGGAAACTTTGACAAAATCATCCTTTTCTCCCATAACTAGGTTGTATATAGATCTATATCATCTTTGTTTATAATAACTTTAGAAGGTAGAATAGCTCTGGAATGGATTTATCAGACCTTCTAGTAGGTTTATTTTTATGAGGAAGAAGACATTTATTAGGCCTTGTTATATTTGATACCTTTTTGGGACTAGTCTCAACCCTCAATTCCTCTAGGTAATCACTGAGATAATTCCAAATGAAAAGAGTCAACCCTACTCATCACATAATCACGACTTAAACACAAGATTCATCTTGCCTCAAACCCAATGGAGCACCAATACCCTAAACTTTGATTTGAAAAGGCTTAAACAACTAATTTTCGTCCCAAACAAAATTGGTGGGTAACAATGACTCTCACAAAGATTACAATATGTGAAAATACAGATCTATCTACATATAACTGGGGTGATCGTCTATTGTTGGCACCTCCAAATCTATGAAGAAAGCATACTCAAAACAATACTTGAAACTATACCCATCTAGCCTGTGTATTTTAAAAATACAAAAATTCATGTGCAAAAAAGTGGGATATGTAATAATTTTCACTCTTCCAATTATGTAAAATAATCACTATGGCATTTCCCTCTAAAAATATAATAATAGCCGACATCTCCCAAAGCCAATAAAACAAATAGAATTCTAGTTAGTGTAATTATGTAATTCTATCATGTGAGATTAGAAATAATTATGTAAATATATTTTGTGAAAGAAATTACCTAAAACGCATATGCTCAAACCATAAATAAGATATCTATTGAATTTATAATAGATAAATAAGAATATATAAATAAAAAATGACTCTTATTTTCTATTCCTTTGTACAAATACATGATCATGTCCTCTCATAATGAGGAAATAGATCATGTACAATGGAATAAATCTTTTTCATTGTTCGTGCATTTGTTTTGTTGTTTTTTTGCATTGATTTCAATGCATTACTTTGATTGTGGTGTTTCTGTGTTGGTTTCAATGTTTGTTGCATTGATTTCAATATATTACATTTGTTTTAGTTTTGGCACATTGTTTTCAATATACATTGCATTGATTTCATCCATGACATAACACAAAACAATATGGTGCATTGATTTGAGTGATGCTACAATAACCCAAGAACAATAGGGTGCATTGTTTTTTATGATAATATTACAATGGAAAATGGTTTATGATATTAATTGAAGAGACCAGAAAATTGATTCATTTCATTTATCAAGTGAAATGGCTTGAAGAATAACACAATGCAAACCAATTTCAAAATACATATTATGATGTTGAAAAATAAATTATGAGTGATAAGTCCATCCCCTTCTTTGATTGGGTGTGATTCCTTTTCTAGTATTTGCACATTAAAACCATTATATTATTAAGATATATGAAATGCTAAGATTTCATTTATCAAGTGAACTGGATTGAAGAATAGCACAATGCAAACCAATTTCAAAATACATATTATGATGTTGCAAAATAAATTCTCAGTAACAAGTCCATCCCCTTCTTTGATTGGGCGTGATTCCTTTGTTATTATTTGCACATTAAGGCCATAATAATATTAAGATATATGGAATGCTAAGATTTATACAATGTATTAAAATAGAAAGCATGCAATAGAATGAAGAAAAATTATGGGGAACATAAGAGACTTGGAAAATGAAACTATTAATATTGCGCAAAATAGATGAGTATCAATATTTAAATGCTTGAATGGTTTTCAAAATAAACTTCATTTCTCATATGATTACTATGAAAAGATTGAAAAGCTAATAGGTGTGGGTAAATGGGAAATCTACATATGTAGTTAAAAGAAAAGATGATTATTTAAAGTTTTGATGCATATAGTTTTGAAGAGACCTTTTTTTACAGTACTCATAGATAATATGTATAGTAAATTTCAAATAATTAGATTCATCTCAAACATATACATAATGATCATCTACAATTTTCATGCAATTGTCTGCAACTTAAACTAGCCCAGATCCATCTTAACAATGTTGAAAGGGATCAAATCTCTCTAGGTGAAACCTTTCCTCAAGTTTTGCACTCTAAAAATAGGTACCCACCTCGAGGGATTTGATCCCTCTCCATGTTTTGTAGATCCAAAGTTAATATTGATCTAAATTGGAATTTCCCAATGCCACCCGTAGAGTCGGGTTGTCAACTTTGTTGGGCAGTGGAAGCATGAAATCAACAAGATTAATGACAAAAAAAAAAACAAGAAAATCAATCACACAATGAACACAGTGATTTACATGGAAAAATCCTTCTGAGGGAAAAAAACCACGGGGCAATGATAATCGATATTCTTATTATTCAAGGGAGAATTACAACAACCAAACACAAGCTTACAACCATCCTCTCACTCTCTTCCCACACACTGTGCTACACTACATTGCTTTCCCACACTTCTACAGATATGCTAGAATACATAGTATTTGTTATACGTATAAACTAACTAGTTACAACCAGATCCACTAGTTACACAAACTGATCACTGTAGTGTGCATGCATGCACATTCCATTTTTAGCTGATACAATGTGCATGCATCCGCATGGGAAATTAGTTGGTAGTTTCAACAATCTCCACCTTGACAACAATTTACTTGATATACCATGCCCAAATTAATTCATCACCTTTAATGCGAGACAAGAGAAGCCAAACACCATCGTAGCTTCTCTAACAAAACTCGTTTTGTGAACATGTCTGTAGAATTCACTTTTGTATGGACCTTTTCGAGAGCCACTCCCCCTTCATCAACAACTTGCCTTATAAAATGGTATTTAATAGAAATATGCTTCATCTTTATGTGATACAATAGATTTCTATCCAAATGAATAGCACTTTGACTATCAAAAAATAATTTCACCTTGTCCTGCATCCTTCCAAACTCACCTAACAAACATTTTAACCAAATTGCCTCCTTTCATGCATGTGAGGAATTTGTATATTCTGCCTTGGTAGTGGATAAAGAAACTATGTTTTGAAGCTTTGACATACAACTAACAAGTCCCCTTGCAAGAGTAAAGACATATTTTGAAGTGGATCTCCTTTTGTCCAAGTCACCTGCAAAATCTGAATAGACATAACCGCAAACTAAATCACTAGAACCATCGTAGGTGATCGAATAATTACTTGTGCCCCTAAGATACCGAAGCACCCATTTTACTGCTACCCAATCCTCTTTACCTGGATTTTCCATGTATCTAATGACAACACCAACATCATTTGAAATATCTAGTCTAGTACTCACCATCACATACATCAAGATTCCTACTGCATTAGCATATGTGATCCAGGAGGCTCCCTAGGCTCAGAAAATGCTCAAAAATCAAAGTTCTCAGAATTGCATGAAACCAATTCCATTGCGACTGGATCATCGCGCTGACTCCATACATATATTTACTTTCTCAAATGGGCATTGTATGCGAGAGTTATCGCACTCTGATCAGATTCTCAAATAGCTAAAAAGTCAAAGGTCAAACTGGAAAAAAGTCAATGCTAACGTCAACAAAGACACCTCATGATGCTGATGTGGCAGAGACATGTGGTAGCAATTGACTGGGTAGATGACAAATCCAATCAGAAATGGACACGTGGCAAAGTTTGGTCAAATGTGGTGGTGCCACATGGCCCAGGCATGGGCAACCACATGGCACCCAGTCAGGGTCGAATGGAAAGTGTTAAAAATGTTTGGGGGTCCATGGGTTTTGAACCCATGACCACCCACCAAGCCAACACTTTGAGAAATAGTCCAACACCAATGTGCCACCAAAGTTTCTTATTAAATCAAATGTATTTAAATATATTTAAATTTTAATGTATTACTATATGAGCGGAAGGGGGGTTGGGGCATAGCTGTTGCCCTACGGTTTTATTCTACCCATGCGACCACAACACAGGATTTAAGGCGCGTGGGGTTTGGATAGGGCCTATCCCTTGGATGTCGGCGTATCCATATAACCACAAGCACAAGTTCGGGGGGCCTATCCCTTAGGGTGTGGTCCATTATAGGCTGAGGTCCCATGCATACCGCCCCAAATCCAGGAGCTAGCACAAGTATGGGCCAACGCCTTTCCATATGAGATGCATATGACCAGTTATAGGGGGTGCGCGCATAGCTAAGGGGGACACTTTGTGTATTTTTATATAAAAGTGGGTCTTTAACTTTACAGAATTGAATTTTGACTGATATTATGCCCAAAAATTGGTTTTTTGAGGATTTTGAGGCCATTTGAAGGGGGATTTGATCCCAAAAAGAGGCTAGATCTTGAGGGAAGTTGGGATTCCGCATATGATCCTTAAAAACTACAAAAACCAGACTTTTGAAGCTGGTAGGACAACTTTTGATGTAGGGATTTGAAGGAGTAGTTTGTAATTTTTGTCCTTTTGTCATATTTTGAGAGGCATTTTCTCATGTTGTTGAGAGGAGTTTGATGATGCATGCATGAATCTGAGCAAGGAGGCCTTGCACAACATATATGAAGCATGTAATGTAACAACAAAGAGCCTATGTAAGAGAACTTTGATCATTTAAAGAGCAATAAAGAGGTCCTCCAGTTGGAAGCGGGACCAGAGACGTAGCCAACGATTGGTGAACACCGTTATCAACCTCTTGTCTCTATTTCTCTTTCTATTTTTCTGTTCTATTCTCTTCATTTGCAGCATGGATATTAATGGCTGATCTCTTTATTCATTAATAAGAATCAAGTAAAAGTCACATTTGATATTCCGCAAACAAGATAATAAGTTTATGTATTTCACATTCTTAACGATCCAATGCAAAAAGTACATTAAACTAACTTGCAATTTATCAGTAATAACTTCATTTTTGGATCAAGTTTATGGTATCAGAGCATTTGGTTTTGAAGGTTTGACAGGAATTGCAAGCATTGGATTCTCACTAGCGCAAAAATCAAGCGAGGAGAAGGCCAACTTGAGGATCTTAACACATAGATTCAAGGGAGACCGCATAAACAAGAGATGTCTTCACCGAGAAAACTAGGTCCTTTTTCATCTGAGGATGATTTATTTGAGTCATTTCAGTTGATGAAAGCATGGTAGAGGAACTTTATCAGGAAAGAGGACTGTGAAGAAATCCAAAATTTGAAGAAGGTGAATCTTCGGTAAGAGAAGAAGGAGGAGTTGGAGGTGGTGGACCTTCAGAATCTTCTTCTCCTTCATCCTTGTTATCGCAAAGTTTGTAGCTAGGTCAAAAGGCTATAAGATTGAGGTCAAACTGGAGTAACAAGAACCTATCCCACCCAATTTCACCCAATTTCACCACGATGGGGAGGTTCTTTCTCTTTAGGGAGGTTAGGCCCAGGGGAGACTTCTCCGATAACCTGGAGTTTTGAAGAGGAAAAAGTTAAAAGGACAAAGGTAAAGTTCCCCCTTCACAGGTCACCACCAAAACAGATAGTCCCAACTAAACAACCAATAATGAAGTGAAGCCCCAAAGAAGAACACCTGCCCAGAACAAAGCAACAACAAACCAATATATGTGTAACACATCCACTACAAAAATCATAATTTTTCGGCCTTCTTCATCTTTTCTCCGATGAACAGAATTCCCCGAATCCCTACGGGACCTGATATAGACCCTGCTATCCCTTAACCGTGCTCATATGATCGGTGGTTATGACCACAGGCCTTACCAGAGAGGTACTTCCGGCTTTCGTGATTCGGGAAATCACGATGCATTTGTGTTCCCCTACTCTCTTTCCTCTCGAAGTGCCAAAATCCGAAGGGGACCAACAATTTGTCATAACTAAAAATGCCTCAGATTAAAACATGTCACTCCACCTTTTGGGGTTTACTCCATCGGGATTTCGGGAGGTGCGATGACAGGAGGTCTCGCACCTGGGTTTCTCGGGAGCCGAAACTCCGAAACACCAAACTCTAACATGCTTCACTATTTCGGGGTTTCCTCCATCGGGATTTCGGGATGTGCGATGACAGGGGGTCTCGCACTTGGGTTTCCCGAGAGCCAAAATTCCGAAACACCAAACTCTAACATGCTTCATTATTTTGGGTTTTCCTCCATTGGGATTCCGGGATGTGCAACGACCGCCAAAGTGCCTCTGATGGAACGCTGTCTTCTTCTTTGGTGAAAGACCCTAATCAACCACTGTCTTGTCTCTGCCCCCTAATGGGGTCTCAAAATCCATCTGGTGGGCTCTTCAGCCCCATGGAGGTCTGAACTGATCATCTCCCCATGTGTACTGGTCCAAATGGTACCTGTCCATTGGGCATGATCCTACACATCAAAGGCTATGCCCTCCATGGGCTCATCAATCACCGAGATCATAACAATGTTAATCATGTTTCATCATCAATATTATCAAACATATGCACAAGACCCTAATACATCAGTCAATATCTCAAAGACATTACAAAAACCTATAATACATGATTGGAGAAAAAGACAAGACGTCCTATTGGGCTGGTATCCACAAGTAAGGGGAAGTTTCCAGGAAGGTTTCATCCAAGCCATGTAAGTGAGGTGATGTGGCTAGGGGATGTCCAGACATGTGGGTGAAGTGAGAGATAGGGATGCATGATGTTATCTGTGGGTTCCTTTGTAGAAGGCGAGCTATACCTGTCATGGATGCAAATTTTTCCAAGCCCACTCTTGCCTTTATTCTTTTCTTTTATTTGCTTTTTCTTCTTCTTTTTTTTCTTTTATTCAAAGGCTGACCAGAGGACACTGCCTTGGCATGGTGACCAGAGCTGACAGTGTTACCCACAAGTACTTTCAAAGAGATGGGAAGGTTGGCTCGTGATGAGACCCCCTTTCCCTTGGCCATGAAACCAAAGGTCACTGCCCTGGCATGGTAACCAGATGGTGGCAATGTCATACTATTAGGTACCCATGAACCTAATAGGATGGTTCATGATGAGACCCCCTATCCTCTTGACTAGGTCTTGTTTTTATTTTCTGGGTCCTGTTATCGCACGGTTTGTAGGAAGGGTTTAGGTAGCTTGAGTCAAGGCTTAAAACCGG
>ML783613.1:390620-401850 GCA_009831015.1 Picea engelmannii | reverse complement strand
TCAATAGCTCAAAGAAATTACAAAAACCTACAATACATGATTGGAGAAAAAGACAAGACGTCCTATTGGGCTAGTATCCACAAGAAAGGGGAAGTTTCTAGGAAGGTTTCATCCAAGCCATGTAAGTGAGGTGATGTGGCTAGGGGATGTCCAGACATGTGGGTGAAGTGAGAACCAGGGATGCATGATGTTATCTATGGGTGCCTTTGTAGAAGGTGAGCTATACCTGTCATGGATGCAAATTTTTCCAAACCCGCTCTTGCCTTTATTATTATTATTATTATTTTTTTTTTTCTTTTTTTTTTTCCTTTTATTCAAGGGCTAACTAGAGGACAATGCCTTGGCATGGTGACCAGAGCTAACAGTGTTACCCACAAGTACTTTCACAGAGATGAGAAGGCTGGCTCGTGATGAGACCCCCTTTCCCTTGGCCATGCAGCCAAAGGTCACTGCCCTGGCGTGGTAACCAGATGGTGGCAATGTCATACTGTTAGGTACCAATGAACCTAATAGGCTGGCTCGTGATGAGACACCCTATCCTCTTGAATAGGTCTTGTTTGTATTTTTCAGGTCCCTCTTGTTTCTTACTGAGAGGCTTTTTATTGCCTTCTTGGGGATCCCTGGGCGAAGCATCTAGAGGTTTTATTTCTAGGCTTTTATCTTTTACCAACTGCTTTTACCTTTTGGGCCTTTAGCCCCTTCTTCCCATGAGATAAGGTGCAATCCTACAAACAGGTCAAGCCAATGCCCAGACAAGGGGAATGGGACAGGTGAGTGGGAGATAAGATGAAATAGTGGTGCTATGATGGTAGCGGACGATGGATTTTCATAAATCCCCTAGTGGAAAACCCATACCTATGGGCACAGGCTTGCTAGGATACCCTGTAAATCTCCCAGAGCATGCTCAAGTGGGCTAATGTAAGATCCAAGCGGTTGTTAGAGATAAAAGGAATCATATGCATATATTTAAAGGTTTTGATGATCAAAAGTGACACATACCATGATACCTGGACCAATTACCTCATAAATAAAGAACCTCGTTCGATACAAGACCAAGACGATGGTGATGGATGTTGCTGCTGCTTACAAGATAAAGCTAATGGAAGAAGAAAATGATGGGCCCTCTAGGGCCATGCTCAGGTCAATCCTACTCTTGGTACTCCATGTCTAGGACCTGTGGGCCTTGAGACATGATCTCCTGGTTATCCCTAAAAATTAGGGATAACAATCCTCGTCATCTACAAGTGAAGCAAGCGTACATCCCCCCAACGATAAGCAACCTAAGAAAACTCATCATTCTTCTAATATGCCTTTATTAAAGTTAGATGTAAAGTTTCAATTACCCACTTATGATGGTGAATTAGATGCGGAAAAGCTAGATAATTGGGTGAGACAATTAGAAGTCTATTGCAAGATACAAATGTTTGTCGATGATGAAACAATGATCCAACTTTCAAGGCTCAAATTGGGAGGCACATCTCTCATATGGTGGGAAAGAAAAACTAAGGATGATCTCATTAAAAATGGTAAAACAATCTCTTCCTGGAATGAATTTATCACTGCTTTGAAGAAACAATTCTATCCATTAGCATACATGCAATAGGAAATGATGAATTGACAAATTTTAAGGAAAGCTAAAGGTCAAAGTGTACAAGAATATACTCAAATATTTCGTAAGAAAGCATTAAATTTGGGTATTCCTTTATATACACAAGAGACACTCAAATATATTGGTGGTTTACATTCGTATCTCAAGCACACTATTCTTATGCTAAATCCTTTTGACTTTGATGAAGTATGTGTACAAGCCATTCACATTGAATCAAGCAAAGGGAATGTTGGTGATAGTGTTTATACAGATACTTGGCAAAGAAAGGATGCAGGGAAAAGGAGAGAGAAAGAGAAGAAGACAACCACAACCAGAAAGGAGAAGCCTACTTGCAAGCATTGCAAGAAAGTAGGCCATGATGAAGATCGTTGTTGGGTCTTGCATCCTGACTTGAAGCCAAATTTTTTTTCCAGCCAAGGGAGGAAGAATACCACAGCTGCAACAGTTCAAGTGGATCTTGGATCAGATTCCGGTGATGAGACAAAGAGTGTAGCTATGGGAATCCAAGGTATAAATTTTGTTGCAAGTACTAGCTCTTCTAGATCAGTTGATGTAAATGATGAGTGTAAAAGGAGTGAACTTTTCCACATAAGGGTTATAACAAATAATGTTAAAGGTGATACTCTTGTAGATAGTGGATTGCAAGACAATCTATTCAGTGAAGATGTTGTAAATAACTCGGGACTTGAAACTAAGTCACATCCTAAACCATATCCATTGTGATGGATATGTGGTGATAACAATTTGCAAGTAACCAAGCAATGTAAAATTAAGTTTGCAATCACTTCTAAGTATCATGATGAAGTATAGCTTGATATAGTGCCACTGGACATATGTGGAATTGTACTGGGAAGACCATACCTTTATGATAGGAAAGATATATTCTAGAGGGAGGATCATAAATATTGCTTCAAGAAAGATGGAAAAGAGTACACTGTTCATGCTCATCGCATAAAAACTGACAGGTCTTTTGTAGCTACAGGACAATTAAAAAGAATGGTAAATGCAAGCAAAAGTTTAACACTTATGTCTATAACAAAACAGGAAGTTAGTGATGCTAAACATGATATGGTTCAATATGTTTCGAACAATCATGAAGTGTCATTGGAGGTTCAGCTGCATACTTTGTTTATTATTCTTGTTCAGAAGGGGAAGCATGTTGTTTCATTCTCATTAGCATGCTTAGTATTGTTGATTAGTTTGTTTCTATTCAGTGGTGTATGGCTTCTAACTGCGACAAAGAATGTAGATGATTGTGTAATTGATGGGATGATTACTTTGATAAACGATGCTATCTCAGTTTTCACGTTTGTTGTGATTAGTCAGGTGATTATTGTCCAAGTAGAAAGGATGGACGATAGCAGACAAGTGGAAGGAAATACCCTCACTTCTTACCTGAGTAAAATCATACTTTTGGAGGTCCAAAAGCTTCCAAAGTGGGTAGGAATGATCCAGGAGGCTCCCCAAGCTCAGAAAATGCTCAAAAATCAAAGTTCTCAGAATTGCATGAAACCAATTCCATTGTTACCGTCTCGTCGCACCTATTGCGACCATATATTTACTTTCTCAAACAGGCACCATATACGAGAGTTATCGCACTCTGATCAGATTCTCAAACAACTAAAAAGTCAAAGGTCAAACTGGCAAAAAGTCAATGCCGATGTCAGCAAAGACACTTCATGATGTTGATGTGGTAGAGACATGTGGCAGTAGTTGACTGGGCAGATGACAGATCCAATCAAAATTGGACACGTGGACAAGTTTGGTCAAATGTGGTGGTGCCATGTGGCCAAGGCATGGGCAGCCATGTGGCACCCAGTCAGGGTTGAATGGAAAGTGTTAAAAATGTTTGGGAGTCCATGGGTTTTGAACCCACGACCACCCACCAAGCCAACACTTTGAGAAATAGTCCAATACCAACATGCCACCAAAGTTTCTTATTAAATCAAATGTATTTAAATATATTTAAATTTTAATGTATTACTATATGGGTGGAAGGGGGGCTGGGGCATAGCCCCAGCCCACGGTTTTATTCTACCCATGTGACCACAACACAGGATTTAAGGCGCATGGGGTTTGGATAGGGCCTAGACCTTGGACGTCGGTGTATCCATATAACCACAAGCGCAAGTTCGGGGGGCCTATCCCTTAGGGCGCGGTCCATTATAGGTTGAGGTCCCATGCATACCGCCCCAAATCCAGGAGCTAGCGCAAGTATGGGCCAACGCTTGGCCATATGAGATGCATATGACCAGTTATAGGGGGCGCTCGCATAGCCAAGGGGGATACTCTATGTATTTTTATATAAAAGTGGGTTTTTAACTTTACATAATTGATTTTTGACTGATATTATGCCCGGAAATTGGTTTCTTGAGGATTTTGAGGCCATTTGAAGGGCGTTTTGATCCCAAAAAGAGGCTAGATCTTGAGGGAAGTTGGGATTCCTCATATGAGCCTTAAAAACTATAAAAACCATGCTTTTTGAAGCTAGTAGGACAACTTTTGATGCAGGGATTTGAAGGAGCAGTTTGTAATTTTTGGCCTTTTCTCATATTTTGAGAGGCATTTTCTCATGTTGTTGAGAGGAGTTTGATGATGCATGCATGAATCTGAGCAAGGAGGCCTTGCACAACAGATCTGAAGCATGCAATGTAACAACAAAGAGCCTATGTAAGAGAACTTTGAGCATTTAAAGAGCAATAAAGAGGTCCACCACTTGGAAGTGGGCCCAGAGACATAGCCAACGATTGGTGAACTCCATTATCAACCTCTTGTCTCTATTTATCTTTCTGTAGCAACCCTAAGTAATTAATCAATTTTCATGATTTAAATAATTTTTTAATGTATATTAGTTAATTAATTAGTTAATTAATTTCATGATTAAATATTTGGTTAATGAATTTGAGTTTAATAAATTTTAATTTATTAAATGGAGACTTAATGTATCGAATGATGGAACCATTAAAGAGAAAGGGGATAAGGTGGTTGGCATTGAATGGAGGGATAAGGTGGGTGAGTCTTAATGAAAGGGAGAAGGCGGTGAATGAGAGAGGGGGAAGGGAGGATAAGAGAAGGGAAAACCACTCGAGAGGGGACTTTTGGATTTTTTGGGGGAGAGCATCATTTTGAGAGGAGAGGATTGTATTGCTAGTTTGGGGGCTAGAGTAGCTTGCTGGAGGATGGTACTAGTTTTTTATTGAGGAACTTGTTGGAGTTTGGTGGACTCAGAGAGGGGGCACCTGTTGTTGGGAGTTTTGGGCTCGGGGGCTAGGAATCCTTACAGAATCCTGGAGCTAGGGAGCCGGAGAGGCTCTATTCCTAGCTGGCTAGGAGGTTAGTTAGTTTTGGTCAGAGCATCAGACATAGTTGGAGAACAAAAATAGCATCAGTTAGAGGTATGTATTTTCATTATTATGCTGTGTTATGTGGTTTATTATCATGTTGTTGAATATACTGAATATGTGGCTTGTTATGATGCTGAATATGTGGTTTATTATGATGCTGCTCATAAATTTTAATTATGTTGAATTATGAATGGTCAAAAGTTAGGATAACATTTCTCTATTTTAACTTATGTTTTATAAGGCTTACACATGGTATCAAAGCCTTAGTTTGAAATATGGGACCAAAGGCCCGCCTACCCACCCATCCTCTTGACTCTGGGTATAAAGCTAGGCTATGTGTCCTGTAAACAACCCTGAAACCCTTTAAAACTTTAAAACTTGTTGGCCTGTACAAGTAAAATCCTTGAAAATGGTTATATAAACATAAATAACTAGATGTATAAATAATCTATTTAGGGAAAATTTATAAATMTAGGCCTAAGGKCCAAGCACCAAGCTCTAGCTCCACCTAACCTGCAAGCCAAGCACACAATTTTTTTTTACACAGATCTATATATAAATAATATGCAATATATATATATATATATATATATATATATATATATATATATATATATATATATATAGATAGATAGATAGATATAGATAGATAGATATAGATATATGATATTTCAAGTATAAAATCAAAATATATATCAAAGAGTCTATTTGGGTTCAATAAAATAATAATAAATAGAGTTATTCGTTCAAGACGCTGGTACAACTCTCCGACAACTCCTTCATTTGCACCCTTCAGATCTCAGAGCTGTCTATCAACTAACTAAATCATCCCATTTCCAAATTCACCAAAATCTAGCAAACAAAAACCCTTCAATCTAATCAATCTGTCGTTCAAACTGCAATTCAGAAATTTTGACAATATGGGTTGACTCAAAAACCATAAATCATACTTAGATCACAATTTTGAATTGAAATGAACATTGTATCAGCATTCTAATCATTTACTATCAACGAATGCCACACCTGAATCATCAACACCACCTTTGTCTGGAATAGAGGTCACGAGATCTGAATGGCTATACTGCAATTTTAAACATAACCAACAAATGCTTAAGTCAAATACACAGGTAAAATTCGCTTGTAATTGTCAAAATTACTTTTCCGCTTAATTAGAGGGCACTTTGGAAAATGTCCTGCTGGTGCAAAAGAGATACCCTAAAGGTATTTTGCAAACATACTATTTGGGCTTCATTTAATCCTAGGTTGGCGTTACTACGTTCGGATACCCTTACTATATACAAATACTGGTGAGGCAAGCATTACGCACATATGTCCAAGCACCAATGCACAAGGTGCCACGAGGAGGAGAGCCCACAAGGGGTGAATACATTTTAACTACACATCGAGCAGGCTCAACACCAGAGACCAAGCGCCAAAGACAAGGCCACAAAACCATGCCTGGCGTAAAAAAAAAAATATTGGGCCAACTACCCTTCAAATCCAATCTCCAAGCTATCCAGCCAAAGTCACATCACATGCCAAGTCACATGATAACTCACACAAGGCGCCAAGGAGAGAGTCTAGAAGGGAGCCAAAGCAGTGCACTACACACACAACAGTCCAAAAGGCACAACATAATAGAAAACATTTAGGCCCAAGGCCCAATTTGCAAACTAAGTTTCAGGCACTGAACTGTCAACACATAAGACCAAGAGCCAAGTCCACGAGTTATCAAGCACCAACTACCAACACATGAAAAATAAAAAAAAATGGGTGCAGGCTCATGGGTTTTGAACTTGCGACCCGTAGCCACACAACTCACCACAAAGATCAACACACAAGGAAACTCGTACCGAGCACCAAGCTACCAGAGAGAACCACGATGGAACCCTTGGATTCATGTTTCATTCACTACACACCAGGTATTTATATATTAAAAAAAAACCACGAGCTGACACATGAATCCCAACACACAAGTCAGCAGAGACCGAGCACGCAAGCGCCAAGATTCAAAGCTAAGTCGCAATAGTTGTGCCTCCAAGCACCTGAGATTCAGGTTTGTGGGTTAAGTCATCAAACACTAAGGGCGAGATTCATGCCACACACCAAGCATCGACAACAACACATGCCAAATCAATAATAAATGACAAATCACAAGGGAGTATCCCACGAGGGGCTTTTATAGTGTTCTACATAGCTTTCATGAGGGGATTTCAAAAGGAAACATATCGAGCTCATGAGTTATCGATCTCCTTTAAGAATATAACTGAGTGTCGAGTCCAGTGGCCAAGTGCCAAGCCCACGGGCAACAAGGGGCTTTCACAAGGAACATCGTTCACTCTAAGGAGGAGAGGAAACAACCCACAGGCTCATTGCTCATTTGCGCCTCAAAGCACCAGAGATCAAGAGCCAGGGCATCGAAAACACTCACACCAACTGCCACAGAGGAGCCCATGAGCCAAAATAGTGCACTACGTAAAAAAAAACAAAAACAACAACAACAACAACAACAAACTGAACCAGTATACCAACGCGACCACGCACCAAGCCATGGAGGAGAAGCCCACAAAGGAGAAAAGGGAACGCGCCACTATACACGACACGCCCTCTAGACCTTGAAACCATGGACACCAGGGTCGACTAAGCAGAGAGATGGCCATGGCCGACCTCATCCTTCACCTTGAGCGTTTGACAAAAAAAAAAATGAAATGGAAAGGGGAGAGAGGGTAGGGTTTGAAGAGATAAGGATGGAGGAGATTAGGGTTAAGGGATGAGCGTTGGGGGGGAGGGGGCACGTGGGCCTCATGCGAGGACCCACTGCTCGACTTTAGATATATTTTTTAATTATATTATTTTTTTATTTTTAATTATTATTTTATTTTATCTTATTTTATTATTATTTTATTTTATTTTTATTTTAATTACTTTAATTGTATTTTAAATGATTAATTTTAATTTTAAATAATTAAATTAATTTTTAAATTTTATTCAAAGCATTAATAATAGTAATTAATTAACTAGTGATTTATTAATCATTCAAAAATTAATTAACTAGTGATTTGAATGATTACTTAATTAAATGTGTAATTAACATTAACATATTTAATAATTAACATAACATTACGATACTAATAAAATTTATTTTTGGATTAGATTAAATTTTTGTTGGAGCGGACGAGTTTTGAACCGGTGACCTATCCACTGAGTATAGAGCTTTCACCAAAGACCGTACACCACTGCGCCATGATAGTAATGATAGGTTAAATGTGTTGATCACATGAGAGAGATTCAGTAGTTTCCTTAGGCGAAAACATCGATCTTAGAGGCTTTTGACCCTGACCTAGCCACTTCCCCTAAAGAGAGTAGCGTCTATTTACAGACAAGTAAAAAAAAACTTACGCCTAACCATGTTTTCAAGTTTAAGTTGCACAAACGTGAATTTCCTTAGACTCTCCCTGATAAACTTTTGGTTGATGTAGATTCCATTATACAAGATGGTTAGGACTCGTGGAAATCAAGGCAGAGGGGCATCATCACAGGGACCGCCAACACCACCACCACCATTGCCTGAATTAGCTCTCATTCTGCGCTCTTTGGAGGCCATAAATGGGAATTTAAAGGGGCATTAGCTAGCAGGGATCGAAGTGGAGACCCCACCATCTGGAATGGGTAATCCTGAAGCATCGAGGGATTTAGGGGGAGGGCCTCCACCCGAAGACATCACTAGAGAACTGCAGAAGATCAAACTTCCAGAGTTCGTCGAGGGTCGTGTTAGTAAACGTGCAGAAGCATGGTTGGAAGGGATGACATGATGTTTCACCTTAAGGGACTATGAATCCACATCAAAGGCAGAAATAACAATCTTTCAGTTAAGGGACAATGCCTTGAACTGGTGGGAAACCTGGAGAGGTAGTTGCACCTTACCCCAGACACAGTCTCTTGGGAAATTTTTGAGGAAAGGTTCCAAAGGAAATATCTACCAACTTACTATGAGGAACAACAGGTGGGATAATTTCATGCTCTAGTACAAGGGAACAAGACCGTGGAAGAGTACGAGATCAGGTTCATGGAATTGGTAAAATATGTATCGTACATGGATAATGATCAACGACAGGCATAACACTTTGTCTATGGGTTAAACCCTAAGATAAGGGCCATGGTACGGATGTGGAAACCGTCTTCAGTAGCAGAAGCAGTCGAAAATGCACGTTATGCTGAGGAACACATGAACTTAAATGGAGGTATGAGGTCGACCTTTCCACATCGTCCTGGATTCGTGGGGAAGGCCCCTAGGAAATTCTCCAAGAGAGGGAGCTCTAGGCCACCTCCATATGGTAATAGAGTCGCACCAAGGACAGTTGACACAGGTATTTCAATGGCAGCAAGTGCAGCATCTCGTTCATCACCAACGACGCAGGCAGGTTCACGACCATCTCCAGGAGCAACTGGTAGAGGCAGGGGTTCCAGGGGAAGGAACTCATTTCAGAGACCGTCACAGAGCAGTACGCAAGTTCAATCTCATGTTACATGTTGGAGATGTGGAGGACCCCATTACCAGGGTGACTGCCCAGAGTTGCAAGCAAGATTTGTGCATAGAGAAGAAAAGGCCTCAATGGGGAGGGAAAGTGGCAGCCACCATATTTATGCAACAGTTAATAATCATCGGGAAAAACATCAATCCACGGTGGTGTAATCATCGGGTACACTAAATCATATCAATGTTAAAATTTTATTTTATTTTGGTGCTAAAAATAGTTTCATTTCACCATCTTCATTAGAAAAGAGTGGGTTGGTAGCCTACGAGCATGGCGACTTTAAACAAGTCGAGATGGCTTTGGGGGAAAAACAAGCAGTAGGACCTAGTGTTGATAATTGTCTAGTAGAACTGGGGGTGTGTACTATCAGGTTGAAAGTATACGTCACTGCCCTCGGGACATATGACCTAATCATTGGAATGGATTGGTTAGAAGCACATCGAGCTATGGTAGACTGTTTCACAAAAATGGTGCTTTGTGTTGACAATGAAGGAAGGCCAGTAGAGATCCACGGTGTACGGAGAAAGGTGTCTCTACACTTTATCTCAACTATGAAGGTTAAGTGGTGCATGAGGCAAGGGTGTCGACTTTATGTAGTGGAAGCAGTGAATGAAAGGAAAGGACCCTCCTTAGATCAGTACCCAATATTTCCAGAGTTTAAAGATGTTTTTTCAAACGAATTACCAGGGTTACCTCCTGAGAGGGAGCTTGATTTTACTATTGAGCTAAAACCTAGTGCATAACCGATTTCCAAGACTCCATATAGGATGACAGCACCAGAACTTTGTGAGTTGCATATGCAATTGAAAGAGCTACTCGACTTAGGGATAATAAGGCCCAGTGTCTCACCTTGAGGTGCACCAGTAATTTTTTTTTGAAGAAGGATGGTTCCTTACGACTTTGTATAGATTACATGGACTTGAATCATGCTACATTGAAAAATAGGTACCCAATGCCACAAATATATGATCTCTTTGATTAGATGAAAGGAGCAGCGATATTCTCAAAAATTGATTTGCGATCAGGGTATCACCATTTAAGGATTAAGGAGGGAGATATTCCTAAAACTGTCTTTCGAACTCGGTTTGGGCATTATGAGTTCATCGTAGTACCTTTCGGATTGACCAATGTGCCAACAGTATTCATGAGCCTTATGAATGGTGTATTCCGGAAGTACTTAGACCGCTGTGTACAAGTCTTTTTAGATGATATCCTCATCTATTCCAAGAACGAAAGAGAACATGAGGAACACTTGCGAGTGGTGTTGTCTTGCCTTAGAGAGACCAAATTGTATGGGAAGTTTTCGAAGTGCTCCTTCTTCCAGAAAGAAATTCACTATTTAGGTCATATCATTTCTAGGGAAGGAATCTTTGTGGACCCAGAAAAGGTAAAGGCCATTATGGAATGGCCAGTGCCGAAAAATGCTCATGAGGTAAGAGGCTTCATGGGGCTAGCACGTTATTATTGGAGATTTGTGGAAGGGTTCTCTAAAATAGCGAAACCCATCACCACTTTGCAGTGCAAGGGGGTTAGGTATGAATGGACATAAGAATGTGATAGTGCATTCATCAAGATTAAAAGGTTACTAACTAGTGCACCAATTCTACGAGTGTCGAATATGGAAAATGACTTCACAGTCTACACGGATGCCTCAAAGCAAGGGTTGGGGGCTGTGCTAATGCAGGATGGAGGAGTGATAGCTTATGCGTCAAGGAAGTTGAAGAAACATGAGGAACTTTAGG
>ML783613.1:336108-389505 GCA_009831015.1 Picea engelmannii | reverse complement strand
AGAGTAAATCAGGTTATGGAAGACATGCTTAGGATGTATGTTATGGATAATCAAACCCATTGGGAGAAGTACCTACCTTTGGTAGAGTTCGCCTACAATAACAATTTTCATAGCTCCATCGGAATGCCACCCTACAAAGCTCTGTATGGAAGGCCATGCAAAACACCGTTGAGTTGGGAGAGGTTAGAAGACTGAGTAATAGTTGGGCCATAATTGATTCAAGAGATGGAGGAACATGTGATTCATATTAGGCAGAGACTAAAGGAAGCACATGATAGACATAAAAGTTATGTAGATGCACATAGAACTGATCGAAGTTATAAAGTGGGAGATCAGGTTTTCATTCGTATCAGGCCTAATAAGAGTACCATTTGGTTCAGGAAGGGGACAAATTTGTCACCTCGATTTATAGGACCATTCAAAATCCAAAAGAAAATTGGGCCCGTTGCCTATCGTCTCGTACTGCCACCCCACTTGCATAAAACTCATAATGTTTTTCATGTATATGTTGTACGTCATTATGTTGCTGATGAATCACATAAACTAAATTGGAAGGAATTGCAGGTATCGGACGCAGGAACCCTTACGGTAGAACCATTATGCATATTGGACCGTAGAGTTCGACAACTCAGGAACAGTCTGGTAGACCAAGTTAAGGTCCAGTGGGACAAGTATAGTCTAGGATCTTCTACTTGGGAAGATGCCGAGATGCTACGACAAGATTATCCCTCACTTTTTTGTCCACCTCGAGAATATGTTCTCGAAGGTTGGGTGTATGTAACACCACCTTTTGACTTAGATAGCTAGGATTACCTGAGGCCTAAACACTTTTTTTTTATATTCACAGTGAAACTATTAATGATACACTTGAACTTTTAAGACGTAGAAACCTGAATGAATGTTTAAATGTTATTTGAATGATTATGGATATGATGCGATCTACTATGTGAATGTAAATTCTATGAATGTTTAAATGTTATTGATGATGATGTATATGATGCGATCTACTATGTGAATGTAAATTCTATGAATGTTTAGATGTTATTGATGATAATGGATATGATGTGATATATTGTGTGAATGAGAATCCTATGAAGGTTTAAATTCTATTTGAATGATGTTGGATATGATGCAATCTATTATGTAAATGATAATTCTATGAAAGGGGTAACGTTAATTGAATTATGGGATATTATGAGATCTATTTCTAACTTGAAAACTTTGATGTTAAAGTTGTTGGTACGCGGATACCGAATTGAAATTTTGGTTGTATGCAATTATGTGATGATAATGCATAGATATGTATGAGTTTGTGTTACAGATTAATCTGCAGGTCATTGGGCTATGAAATAGCCAAGGGATAATGATAATGGAAGTGGATGTCATGACCACTAACCGAGAAACAATATGGTATGAATTTTTGTATGTGAAATTATATTGGTTTGGATGCATTGCTATGATATGTGGACCAGTGCAGGATTTTAGGTGGTGAGACTGCCCAAAACTGAATAAACGATGACAAAACTCCCAGCAACACAGTGCCACTATATATTCCATTATAGGGTGTGGACCCTAGTCCTATTAGGAGGGGTGGAGGCATTTCCCCCCGTGTATCCTCTGAAACCTGGATTCATGGGAGGACGGTGTTAGCTCACACTCCCCTAGACATGTGATGATGACTGTCAGTTTCCTGTTGGGGAAGCTTGGTCAAGATAGTGACACTTCCGCTTACAGGTTCTATTTGGAGTTAGGTCAATATAGTTGACGCTCCAAGATAGTCCAACAAATGAAGGATATGAATGGAAGATGGAAGTAAGTTAGGGAGGAAGGATGAGTAGAAATAATTGAGAGCGTATGGAGATTTTCCTTATGGTGGAATTTATTGTTTTCCTTCTAAAAAGAAAATGTGTATATATGAATATTCATAATTACGTAACTAAACCACAATTGTCTAAATAAAATTGTTGAGCTAAATTATTGTAATTAAGGGAATTCGCAAACATTTCATTGGTTTATTATCTTTTATAAAATGAATAGTCTTGTTGATTGGATTTGATGCATACATAAATTACTATAGGGTTGATAGTTATTGTTATTAGTACATGCGCGAGACTTGTATGTAATAGCTACACATGCATTTCTTGTACATGTACACTAGTATGTATGAGTTTTCTTGGCTTACTTACTAATAATGTTGGTTATTGGATGTGAATGTGTGAACCATGTGTCTTTTCCCTTGTATCATAAAATACTTTAACTTCGGGATGAATTTTCCTGAAGGGTGGGTGTATGTAACAACCCTAAGTAATTAATCAATTGTCATGATTTAAATAATTGTTTAATGTATATTAGTTAATTAATTAATTAATTTCATGATTAAATATTTGGTTAATGAATTTGAGTTTAATAAATTTTAATTTATTAAATGGAGACTTAATGTATTGAATGATGGAACCATTAAAGAGAAAGGGGATAAGGTGGTTGGCATTGAATGGAGGGATAAGGTGGGTGAGTCTTAATGAAAGGGAGAAGGCGGTGAATGAGAAAGGGGGAAAGGAGGATAAGAGAAGGGAAAAACACTCAAGAGGGGACTTTTGGATTTTTGGGGGTAGAGCATCATTTTGAGAGGAGAGGAGTGTATTGCTGGTTTGGGGGCTGGAGTAGCTTGCTGGAGGATGGTACTGGTTTTTGCTTGAGGAACTTGTTGGAGTTTGGTGGACTAAGATAGGGGGCACCTGTTGCTGGGAGTTTTGGGCTCGGGGGCCAGGAATCCTTATGGAATCCTGGAGCTAGAGAGCCGGAGAGGCTCTGTTCCTAACTGGCTGGGAGGTTAGTCGGTTTTGGGCAAAGCATCAGGTAGAGTTGGAGAACAGCAGTAGCACCAATTAGAGGTATGTATTTGCATTATTATGCTGTGCTATGTGGTTTATTATCATGCTGTTGAATATGATGAATATGTGGTTTGTTATGATGCTGAATATGTGGTTTATTATGATGTTGCTCATAAATTTTAATTATGCTGAATTATGAATGGTCAAAAGTTAGGATAGCATTTCTCTATTTTAACTTATGTTTTATAAGGCTCTATTGGAAGAGACCTTACACTTTCTGTTTTGTTGTTCTATTCTCTTCATTTGCATCATGGATATTAATGACTGATCTCTTTATTCATTAATAAACATCAAGTAAAAGTCACATTTGATATTCCACAAACAAGATAATAAGTTTATGTATTTCACAATCTTAACGATCCGATGCAAAAAGTACATTAAACTTACTTACAATTTATTAGTAATACCTTCGTTTTTGGATCAATATGGTACATGAGACATATAATCCTTTTCTTCGTTATTACTAGGAAATAAACTTGAAGAAAGCTTGAAATGGGAAGCCAAAGGGATTTGCACGGGTTTCACATTATTCATACTGAATCTCATAAGTATTTTCTCCACATACTTCTGTTGTGATAACCACAACTTACAATTTTTCTTTTCTTTGTGTATCTCCATGCCCAAGATTTATTTTGTTTCTCCTAGATCCTTCATATCAAACGTCCTAGCCAACTGAGCCTTTAACCTATTGATTTCGACCATGCTTTTACTTGAAACAAACATATCATCAACATATAATACCAAAATAATGAATATGTCATTTTCCAACTTTTTAAAGTAAATAAAATGATCATATTCACTTCTTGTAAAATTTTGTCTCACCATGAAGGAATCAAACTTTTTGTACCATTGTCTAAGAGACTACATCAAGCCATACAATGACTTCTTGAGCTTGGAAACAAACCTCTTATTGCGATCTTGAACAAACCCTTCTGGTTGTTCCATATATATATATATATATATATATCCTCATCCAAATCTCCATGTAGAAACGTCATTTTAACATATAAATTCTCTAACTCAAGATCAAGTAAAGCAACTAGTGCTAACACAACATGAATTGAAACAATCTTCACAACTGGTGAAAAGATTTCATGAAAATCAATACCTTCCTTTTGAGAATACCCTTTTGCTACCAGTCTTTCTTTATACCTTTCAACTTTATCATCAACACCCTTTTTCAGTTTGTAGACCTACTTGCAACCGAAAACCTTCTTGTCCTTTGGAAGTTCTACCAAGTCCCATGTTTTATTCTTCTTTAGGGAATCCATTTATTCTTTCATAGCTTATTTCCATTTAACACTTTTAGATACCTCCATCATTAGAAACCAAAGCCACAGATAAAACATAATCGTCATACCTTGTAAGAGGATTCATGACCCATGTAGATCTCCTTAGAGATGGTTGAGGCATATCCATAGTTTCCTGGATATTTTCTGCATCTTCATCTTCTTCTTCTAGAACTTCTTCATGTTCCTCCTTTTCTGAAGATAGTTGAGTCTCCAACCGAATTTGTTAAACTTGTGGTACTTGTTCTTGTCTCACTTCAACATATACCAGGTATGATTTTATGAGTGAGAATTCATCAAATAGTACATCTATGCTTATGATGGGTTTGTGGTCATTAGGATCCCACAATTTTTACCCCTTAACTCCATAACCATAACCAATAAAGACATTTTTCTTTGATCTATGATCTAACTTAGAACATTGATCTTTAGAAATAATAACTTAAATGTCACAACCAAATATTCTCATATTTGAATAATCACATGATTTATTGCATAAACATCCATACCTCTTTTGGAATCTTACAATTTATTGCAGTTGATGGTGACCAATTTATCAGATAGCATGATGTAACAACTACTTCTTCCCACAATTCATGTTGAAACTTGGCATTACTGAGCATGTTCCTTGCTCTCTCTAGAAGATTCATATTCACATGTTCAACAACACCATTTTGTTGAGGAGTATAAACTGTAGTCTTATGTCTTTTGATCCCAACTTCCTTGCAATAGTTTTCAAATTCCATAGATGTGAACTCACCTCCATTATTTGTTCTCAAACACTTGATTGACCTGTCAGTGCTCTTTTGAACCAAAGCTCTGAATTTCTTAAAAGTATTAAATACATCAACTTTTCTTTTAAGTAAATAGATCCACACCTTTCTAGAGTAATCATCTATAAATGTCACAAAATATGACAATCCTCCAAAAGAAATTGTAGGGGATGGTCCCTGTTATCACACAAGTTGTAAGTTGGGAAAATCTTGACCCAACCACCAAAATAGAGACAACTAATAGAGAACCTACTCATTGTCACCTTATGCAGGTGTTCCTGTCACTTTAAAGGCGAAGTGGTCACCTCAAGGGGGGAATCCCAGTGACCCTAGGGGGGAATGATATGGAAAGTGTGATGTATGAATGAGTGCCCCTATAGGTCAAGTTTCTATGTGTGGAGAAGGGATTGATTATGGTCTTGATGGTAGCCAAGAAGTAGTAGACCTTGCAAATGTTTATTGTACATACCTGAGACACAAGGAAAACAACGATACAAGCCCAAGTATATAATGAAAAAACAAGTTAAGTTTGTTTTCTATAATTGCAATAGTTAGTAACAATATATAGAAATAATGAAATGGAACAATTATATGCTAAAAAAAAGTGCTAGAAATCAAGTAAATGATGCAAGAGATAAAGTAGTAAAACACTAGTGAAACTCAAGATTAAAGGAGCAAGATACTAGCACAAAAAGGTAATGTTGTAGTAAACACTTTATGCAAAGATAATAATCAGTCGTATGGCTGTAACAAACAAGTTATTACATAAATATATTCAACCATTAAAACTTTCCAAAAATCTACCAAAAAATGCACTATGATCACTAGAATATGTGGGCAAAATCTTAGCAAATTTCAGTTGTTGAATTGAAAGTTATTAGAGAAAGTTTGATTAGGGTTTCTGCAGCCCTAATGGACGAAGATGAAAGTTTATTACAACAACAAGAAATAACACTTTATATGGGATTCCCTAGTGGCTAAGAGGTGCGCTAGGCATAGGGAACAAAACCCAAATTGCAGAAAGTTGAGATGACCAAAATTCACGTTTCCCAATGCACTATTTTATTTCTCCAATGCAAAATATTCAAACTAGTGCCTTTAAAATTGGGTAAATGGAGTATTAGAATAAAGAGTTATATCAACAAATAACCTAGGGGTGTAAGCCCTTTTACTTCCTAGGGTATGCCAATCAAACTTAGGGTAAATCTAAGAGGGTATACACACTTGTATTCCTACTAGCAACCCTTGCAAAATAACTGGTAAACTTTAGAAAATTAGATGAAGTTTATGGAGGGTGTATCCAACATACTTTGCTTAGGGTTTAAAACAACCATAACCAAGAAAGAGCAAGAAATAACTAACAATGCAATTTTTTCCTTACCAATTCCAAGAGAGAGAGAGATCAAACCCTAGTTTCACCAAGCAAATTCACCATAAGCATCAAGAGAAAAAGAATCCAAGAGGTGTGCATCACTTCTCCTCATCCATTCACCAAAATATAGCACCATAAAACATTTTCACAAGAGAGAAACACCATAATTCCCAAGAATAGTGAAAATTCTAGCCAAGTACTTCTCACAATGGGAGAGTTGTGTTATCAAAAGAGATTCACATGATCTCTATTTATACAAAAGTTTTAAAACATAGTTTTTCCACTTAGCAAGGGTAAAACATAATATAAGGGGTGAACAACCCTTATCTTACTCCTTGAACCAAATAATAATATTTAATTTTCACTTTAGAACATTAGAAACCATAAAAGTATGATGATGTAACCCCTTTAAGGAAACATTTTGGCATATGTGACAAGTCATTGAGGTTGGGGATGGAAAGTTTGGCCTCCAAAGACCCTCTCTTCATGCACTATGGCCTTCTCCCTCAATTCAACATGCTCTCTTCATCAATTGATTCCAAGTGTCAATGAGTAACTCTATCACCACCAAACCCTAACCCCTTTGTGACATCACACCTCAAGAAAGTGACGTTTTTCCCTCTTCAAGCAAAATGTTTAGGTGGTAGGGGCTAGTTTAGGTCCTCCATGATGCCATGCAAGCCTCCAAAGGCATGTCTCTATGATCTGGTGTGTGGGCCTATAGAATCCAACCTATGTGCTTCTTTCCCCATGGAATCCCAAGCTAGGCTTGTTCTCCCAAAACTAGCCACCAAGCAAGGTCCTGCAAAACAAAAGGGTATGCCCTCCAAAGATCTCAAGTCAAAGATATCATGACAAGTGTAAAACACATATAATAAGCAAGGCACCTAAACATGTGCATCAAAACTACCTCATCAAATTAAACAAATGTTCCAAGATCCTATACAATTGACCAAGTTTAGGTGTGGGAGGGGTGTCATAAAAGTCCTATTGGGTAGAACAAAACCCTCAAGTAGGGGATGCTCCCAATGATGGCCTTTCAAGTTTATGTAGTGGATGATGAGTTGGATAGAGGTTTAGACTTCATAGGTCAATGAGTTTCATGACATATAAAGGGTTGTATTGTCTCATTTATGGGTGCCTTTGTAGGGGGTGTGTTGCACCTTTTTCCTCAATGCAACCTTTTTCCAAGCCCATTTATTGTCATTTATTAATTAATCAATGATCCAAACACGCGTGCAATCCAAATAGTGAATCAATTAGCTTGGGGGGAAGTAACACAGTGTCACTTGAACAAAAAAGTCCACAAAGTTCCATAGGGGTAATCATGTAAAGCGTTGTAACACACTTGTGTTAGTCTTGTATTCAAGCGGGGTATTTATTATGTGTTTGATATTGTGAAGGTCTTCAATTATTTTAAGAGAAGCAGTGAATCGTTCTTAGGACCTGACTCAATGAGCATCTATAAGGTTTATTTTAGGATCTTATCTTTTGCCAACAACCATCCCCCTGGGCCTTTAGCTCCTTCTTCCCATGAAATGAGGTACATGGCCTTCTTGGGTCACTAAAGTCAAAGGGCCTAGAAGAGGGAAATATGATGGGAATGTAATGAGCGGAAAGTGGTAAGTATAGTCGGGAATGGTACGAAAACCCCTCAAGGGACCCCTAGTTGCAAACCTTCCCCAAAGGTTGGCCACTTACTAGGAAATCTATGACACTCACCAAGGTGAAACAAGGTCAAAATCATAATGTCTAAGTAGGCATTCTATAATAAAAACCAACTTAAATACAACATGTTTAAGTGCCTCAAATATTAGGGTGATTACGTGCCACAATACATGACTTGTACTGCATGGATCAAGACCCATCTTCCTTCTAGAAGCTAGTTGGTGTGGTGGATGCACTAACAATGAATCAAAAAGTGATGATAGAGTGGGATTTTGTATGTGCGAGTGGACATTTCTAGTCATGTGGTCTCTCGACACTCCATATCTGCAACCTGGGGGCCTCGAGACATCATCTCCTTAGTTATCCCACAAAATGGGGATAACAATCCCCAAACATTTGAATGATTGTAATCAATGATACCTTTTCTTATATGTCTTCATGTTTTAAACTTTTGGCTACATTGTTTTCCAAAAACACAATACTTCCAGAATTCAAATTCAGAAACTTTAAACTTGGAAGTGACTTACAATAAACCAGTACCTTAATCCCTTTCTCTCTCATATGACCCAAACATTGATTTCATAAACGAGTAGAGTCACTTACACCTTCAGATGCTACCACTGCTTGATTTATTTCAGTCCTTCCTTTAAGCTAATAAAAGTTCCCAATCCTCTTTTCCTTCATGACTACTAAGATGCCTTTGGATGCCTTCAATACTCCACCTTGAATTGTACACTTATAACCAACAAAATCTAGAACTCCCAAAGATATTAAGTTCTTTCTAAGTTCGAGTACATGCCTCACATCTGTTAATGTTCTTACAATACCATCATACATTTTAATCTAAATGTTGCCAAACCCAACAATTTTACAAGAAAAATCATTTCCCATAAAAACAACACCATCATCAATAGATTGGTAAGTTGAGAACCAATTTCTATGAAGACACGTGTGGTTGGACGCACCTGAATCTAACAACCAATGTTGATGTTGATGTGAAACATCACAAGTAGATAATACCTCATCAACCATACTTGAACCTGACCCTGAACCCGAACTTGTTTCAGCTGAATTTGCTTCATTTGCTTCCTTTGTGGAGTTCTCTTTGGATGTTTTCTGTCTTTTCCAACAATCCTTCTTGAGATGCCCAGATTTTCCACATAACCGACATTTTTTCCTCTTGACTTAGATCTTGATGTACCTCTTGACTTAGATCTTGATGCTTTGTCCTCATCTTCATATTTTACATCCATACTAGTTAACTAACAAATCAGGGTATTGAAAATTCAATTTTTTTACATTCTTTCATCAGTAAGCTATATAATTATATTTTCAAAAAGATTATGTTTGTCAAGGACTTTGTCATATAAAGACTTTCCAGTCTATTCCACAAGAATGTTGTTGTCTCCTCTCCAACGATGTTAAACAAAACTTCATCTGCCAGATACAGACGCATGGTACTAAGAGCTCTTGCATCGAAATCTTCCCAATCCTCATCTATCATGCTTATCGATTTCTTTATCTTTCCCACCAACGCCTTTTGCAATCCTTGTTGCACAAGCAAATCCCGCATCTTAAACTTCCATAGCTCAAAATTATTCTTGTCCTTGAATTTCTCCACTTCAAACTTTAAACTCAACTCATGCACTTTTTCTGTTAAAAAAAACTCTGAAACCACTCCTTATAAAACTCGACTTTATAAAATAAAAGAACAATATTATATTTCAGGGTTGAAACCCAAAAATAAAATATTAATTAAAAAGTTTTAAAGAAACAAACCACATGTTTAATAAGTATTCTTTTAATAAAAAAACATCCAACTCACCTTCTATTAAATCGTGCTCCACCCATTTAATATAAAGTCGATTCTCTTCTCATAATTTTAGAAGACATCACAAAAAAGTTATATGGCTGGTCTAAAATCATAATTTAATATACCTTGCATTTAAAAAAGTGTCCACCCTCCACTCATTCAATAAAGGGAATCCTTCATGTTCATAATGAAACAAAAAAACGTGTTCATACCTCTATGAATGGTTAACGCACGCAGGGTGCTTTAGTTCAATGGGTAACGCTCCTTCAGTTACCCATTCCAGATTATGCACGGCGCGTCACTCCTCAGTAAGAATTTAACGCTCCTCCCGATATGTTACAGGCGCGTTATTCCTAAAAATGGAGTAACGCTTCCCCAACACGACTTAGGGAGCGTTAGGGCAAAAAATAACGCCTCCTCCAAAGAATTCGTCCTGGCACACAGATCTTCCAACGCTTGGATTGAATTTCCCCGCACAGATATTTCATCTAATGACTTTCATGAATTCACGTAAATTTGCTCGGCTTGGTTCACCTGCTCTGATATCATTTGTTGGACAGGGGAATCAGAAATATAAGCAAGATTAATGACAAGTAAAAAATTGAAAATAACAATCACATAATAAATGAAAAGATTAAGTAGAAACAGATTTGATACAACACATTACATTATTGATGTGTATTCTATTAATATGAACATGTACAATATGGTTACAAGACGTTACAAAGTGAGTTACCAACTCCTATATTGGTAAACTAACTAACTAACTAGTTAAGGATGTAATTAGGTGTTTTCCTTAACATTCCCCCTTAATTACATTCAAGAAAAACTATCACTATCACTGGCATCCAATGCAATAATGTCTATCACCAGCGTCCAATACAATAATGCAATAAACTTCACACTCCCCTTAAACAAAACTTGGTCCCGACTCTGAGATTAATATCTCACATTTCCCCTGCTAATCGAAGATTCAAATTCTTTAATACAGTCATTAAGTTAGCATAGAGTAGACACCCTTGTATTTACCAAAGTGGACTTCATACCACATTCCTCTACCAAAGTGGACTTTATACCACATTCCTTTTGGCCAGCGCCTCAAGCTGCTCAAAATCAGGGATAGTTGTGATGTATCATGGCCAACATTTCATACTGCTCGAAACCAATGATACATGCTACATGATCACATATTGACTTATGTAGGCCTGATTCAGGGCTTACTGAACATGGGGAACAAAGCTTGCCTATAGCAAAGCTCACAACTTCTTACAAATGGGACCAAAATAATTAGATCAAAAAACTTACTGGAGTGTCTAACAGAGTGTCAGGTACAACTGAACATGCACCCCTCAAATTACAACAATTCATTTCTTATGTATTTGCTGATGAATGAAAAAACCAAAACTTTAGTTATATTTTGTTGCATGTCTCTGCCCATCTTTCTTCTTTGCGACTTTCTTTATGCAGTTTTTACCGCTCAATAATGCGGAAACGTTGTTCATAAAATGGCTCAGCGTCAATAATTCTTGCTCTTCAACAATAGAAGAGGCAACACTGATTCTTGCTCTTCAACAGTAGAAGAGGCAATACTCTTGTTTTGCATCTTCTTCTCCTTGGAAGCCTCAATTTTCTTTCTTGTAGACTATTGTAGGATTTTTTTTTTTGTAGACTATTTGCTCCATGACAACTCTTTCGATTTTTTTTCTTGTAGACTATTTGCTTGCTCCATGATGACTCTTTGGCTTTGTTGGTCTAGCTGGAATATGCTTCTTCGATTCACATAACTTCTTATCTCTTTGCAACTCTCTTTATAAATGCCAAAATAAATCTCATCACCATTTGTTTTCAATATTCTCCTATCATTTGTTAGAGTAGCTAATTCTAACAAAATAACACCACCTCCGTATTCACCTTCATATTGAGGTAGTGAATCTCAATACAAAAATAACTTCCAAACCATTAACAATACTTCCAAATAATATTTCATTATTACTAAGAAAACAAAATCTCATCATCTCACAATTACAAAAGTTTGTGAACCAATTTCATCCAACACTTTTTTTTTCATCTCTCTGTAAATCTTTCTTGAAACTGGTGTGACCAAATCTTTTTCACTTCTTTTTATATTGCCTCTTAAAATAAAAATAAAAACTCTTGAAATAATGCCTTGGCCAACTTTTTCTATTTCAATAGTTTTCCAATCTTTTTAATATAAATATTTTTCCACTGCTTCTTAAAATATATCCTTCAAAAATCAATCTTTGTTTTTATTTTAATATTTGTAAATTATTTACCCAAAAAAAAATATGATATCTTCATCCACTTCTCTTTCACGGAGGTTTACTTTCTTTATTTCGCTGTCTTTTTTACATGGTTGTAAATTTCTTTACAGCAGTGACTCCAAGGTCATTTGTCAATCTCCACAATGGTTCTTCCACCCAAATCCTTCACTCCCTCTCCTCGGGCTCAACTCAAACGATTACAGCTCGGTACAACAAACATTTGTTGGCCTTCATCTCATGGGAACCTTCCTCGACGAGCGACGTTCTTTGCAGACACAACTTTCTAATATCAAATAGAAACAGTCTCTCACGGAAAATAACACTCTCTCACAACAAACATTGGCAATCTCTTCCTTTGTTATACAGTGACAGTTTCTTAACGGAGCGACTTCCATATTCTTGGATCTTGGGCTCTCCGGTGATGGAGTGAAGCCCATACCCGCTCTAATACCATGAAAAGATTAAGTAGAAACAAATTTGATGCAACACACTACACTATTGATGTGTATTCTATTAATATGAACATGTATAGTTACACAATATGGTTACAAGATGTTACAGAGTGAGTTATTAATGTATCATGGTTAATGCTTCAGACATATTTGATGCAACACACTACATTATTGATGTGTATTCTATTAATATGAACATGTATAGTTACACAATATGGTTACAAGACATTACAGAGCCAGTTACCAATTCCTGTAACGGTAAACTAACTAACTAACTAGTTAATGATGTAATTAGGTGTTTTCCTTAACAATAAATACAGTGATTTACGTGGAAAAACCCTTTTTTAAGGAAAAAATGATAAAGGTTTTTATTATTCAAGGGAAAATCACAACACCCAAGCATAGGCTTACAACCATCCTCTCACTCTCTTCCCACACACCTAGCTACACTACATTGCTTGCCCACACCTTTACATAAATGCTAGAATATATAGTATCGTTATACTGTTAAACTAACTAGTTACAACCAGATCCACTAGTTACACAAACTGATCACTTTAATGGGTAAACTAACTAGTTACAACTAGATCCACTAGTTACACAAATTGATCACTTTAATGGGCATGCATGCACCTTCCATTTTTAGTTGATAAGGTGTGCATCCATCCGCATGAGAAATTAGTTAGCTGTTTTAACAATCGTCACAAAAAAATGTTGAAGAAGTTTTACAAAGTTCAGACCGAGTGTATTCAAAGGAATTTTACAACATTGGAATTTGGATTCAATTATAAGATAAAAATCATGTGTTTTATATAGCAGAATATCTAAAATTATGGTGAGGATCATGAAATAGATTAATCCTGAACACAATTCCTTGAGCCATAGAACATGACGATGAAAGCCAGAGTCACATAATCTAATTTGTGAATTGCAAAACTCTTATTGACGATCAAAACTTGGAGATTCGTTGACGTTATCATAGACGATGGAAAACCCATCAAAGTGTTTTAGCATGTACAGGAGCAATAACTCGAAATGAGAGAAAATATGCTACAGGTCTTTACGGAAATTCCCTTCAGAAACGAAAGTAGCATGTGAAAAGCAACTCAGAGGTTTGGTAAAGGCAGAAGTTGGTCAACCCTCAAGATTTTTGCCATTTCCAGAGGAAACGTTAGTTTCTTTGAGGTAACAAATTCAGGGAAACAACAGGCCGTGCAAATTTCCCTTTCATTCTTTCAACACCAAATGATTGTTGTTCCCTCGGCTACAAAAACTCTTTGCAAATGTCTTCTGATTACCACCAACATCCACAAACGTCCGTGAACAAATGGCTAATCCAACTTGCAATACACAATACACAAACAGCAAAATGTGATGGGACATTAGATCCACAAGCAAAGCATGACAAGCAATCCCTGAAAGTATTTTTGGATTCTATTAAGGTGCACACACCCATGGAGATAGGTAGCTCATGAAATAGCAAAAGATCGATGTTAAAAAGCTATGGTCGATAGTGTCTGAATACGTAATTCTTGTTCTGATGTAGCGTTTGGCGAGAAATGGAAGGCCATGAGGATCGACCTACTCCAAATTCTGGGATGGCACTCGCAGACGCCTCGAAGAAGTTGAAACAAAATAATAATGAGTGTTGTAGCTGGAATTTATCTAGTTGTTCAATGTTTGCTGTTGTTGTTGGACGGAAGCAACAGATAGTATGTACTCAATGGAAGATTTAATTGTATCATTGCAGTTGATGCATGTTGCATATGGCATGTATTGAATATTTTACTTTAAAAAAAAAATTGTTTTCAGATATTATAATTATAATAAATAGATTATAATAAATTATTTATTGTAATATATATATATATATATATATATATATATATATATATATATATATATATATATATATATATATATATANTAATTATAATAAATAGATTATAATAAATTATTTATTGTAATATATATATATATATATATATATATATATATATATATATATATAATTGTTTAATTAATATATATATTTTTGTTTTAGAATGTTATAAAGATTTTACAAATTTATCATATATATATTGTTTAAGAAAATTATTAATAATATTAATAAATATTTGAAGTTTGTTTCTTGTTTTATAAAAGTATATATTAAATGATGAATTGTTTATTTTGGAAATTTAAAGAAATGTCACACAAATAAATATTAACTATTTTTTTTTTTTGGAACAATTGTATTTATTGTTAGTTTTTAAATGGAAATTATGTGAAATTTATTATTATAAGATTAAAATTATATGTTTAAATTTTAAATTCATAGTTTTTTTTTATAATGGTTAGAAGTTTCATTTAAATTTATAAGAAATATGGAGTGACAATATTATATATTAGAAAAATATAAAAAATATTATGGATTATGTTATGATTCAAGGCTTTAAAAATAAGAAAAATTCAATAATTATTTCGAGGTTGAAACCTCCTTTTACAATATATTCATTTCATAATACAATATGAGATGAGATAAGATGATCCTAAGACTATCTCTCCTTGGTATATATATATATATGAGACAAAGAGTACAATTATAATGGAAGGGTGTGATGAAGGGGTTCAGAGCCTACATACAAATATAACACAAGAAATGTAATAATTCAATAAGGGGCTTAATAAAGGGTTTTATACATAACATGGGCTTTATATGGGGCTTCATCTAGGGCTTAACATGCCCCTCCCCTTCAAACAAGTGTTGTCTTCAACACCTGACAATCGCGGGTGTGTATGCATGAAGAAATCATCTTTCCATGTCGCCTCTTCCACTGGTAGGATTCTTCAATTTGACGAGGTACTCAGTAATTGCTCGATTTTGCAGCTTCTTAATTCTTATTTGAAGGATCGTTTATGGTTCTAGTATGATTTTACCTTCTCCATTTCTCTTTGATAAACTAGTTTGCACTGGGATCTTGTCATGAATTATCTTCTTTAAGTAAGAAACATGGGAGAATGCATGTACACTTCATTTTCATGGATGAATAGAATGGGCATGATCTTGAGCAGGTGGAAGACCCTTACGCATCTCTCCAAATACCTTGGAATGATTGTCGGTAACTTTTTGGAGATCCATTGGAGCAGAGACTATACTACATCTATTGATCTCAATTGTGCAATTAAACCATGGTGTCCCTTTCTGATTTATTTTGTCATGTTGTTAGAGATTATCACTTTAGAGGGTTTCCCTTGGATACCTCTAACCTCAATTTCCTTTCCTTCTAAGGAAAATCTCATGAAAAGATCTTGAAAATTAGGGGCCATTGTTCCCAATGATTGTAACCATTAGACCCCTAATACAACATCAACACCACTTATTTGAATGGAAATCATGGGACTATCCAATAAATACTCCCCCACATTGAGCTTAATACTATGACACTTCCTAGAACAAGTTATGGTACCTCCATCTGCAATCATTACTTGGAACTTGGGTGTTGGATATACAAAGCAATTGAGATCTTTTTCTAATTTACAATCGATGAAGTTATGGGTACTACCAGAATCAATCAACATTGTTACCTTTTTCTTTTTGATATATCCTTCTATCTTGAGGGTTTCTGGAGTATCGATGTCGGCCAATGCATGAAAATATATGGTTGGAGTAGTATCCAATATCTTTCCCAAACCTTGCTGGTTTTTGGATTTTCTAGGAGAGAGAACTTGTATAGAATGTCAGGCATTCAATATTTGATATCTAATTTTGAAACTTGTACTAGAAATACTACAGACTATCATATTTCAAATGCAATTGGTCTCATAGAATAAATATCCTCTATGAAGAAGATATGAATGTTTTACCCATAAAACATGTTTGAGACTAGTTATAGCACTAGTCAAAAACTCTATCTTTCACACAGTGTATCAGTGAAATTACAATGTCCCATAAGAAAAAATGTGTACCACAGGTACCTTGATATGTCTTATAAACAACCTCCAATTTTTTCTTTCTAGAGTGACCCCGAAAAAATGTTATAACCAAAATTCCAAGATGACTTGCTTGAGGAAGAAAAACTCTATGAAAAGGCTTTGATACCAAATATTATGATCCAACGCCTTAAAAATGATAAAAATTCAATAATTACAATCCACTTTGAGGGGGAAATCTCTTTTTACAATATATCCACTTCATAATACATGTTGGTGCGCAGTTGTAAGACCCTAGGTTCAAGTTATCCAACCAACAAAAACCCTTTAGATACCGACCCTTTTGGCATCACCTGCATGTAGGTGAAGTCTCACCTGAGGTATCTACCAGGGCTGCAGGAACCAATTTTTTGCAGGGATAAGGGGACGTGAGGCCATTAACATGTTCATTCCTACTTATCTACCCTGTGTGTAGTATTTTGTGTCTCTTTTCCCTTGATTAATTAGTAAACTTTATTTATGAAGCACCATTGTGACGTAGATTGCAACATAAGCTATTCAATGTAACATTAATCATTATTGTGCATCAATCATCTAATAAAAATATCTAGATCTAGTTATGGAGAAATAGAAAACCCATGAACAATCACATAAAAAGACATTCAGACACTGAATTTAATGTGGTTCACCCAATTCTTCGGTTGCGTCCACAACAAATGGCTTCTTTATTATTCTTTCTGCAATCATCTCATGCTTTCACACTATGATTACAATAGATACATCATGATATCCTTCTCCATCCTACCTAGTCTCTCTATAGTGCAAGCCTCTCTCTGCAACACCCTCCCTAAACCTTTAGACACTCTCTCATTCTCAATCTATTCTCTTAGCCTCAACAACCAACTAGCAACCTATTCTTCAGCTTCAACAACCAACTAACAACCTCTTCTCCATCTTCAGCAACCAACTAACAACATATTCTGCCCAACCCATTACATATTTATACATGGATTTTAGGGCTCAAAAACCTACTCGCTTATCCCCAAAACCCTATGAAAATTGATGATGACTCATTACAAATCATAGTTCGTGCATGATTTTCTTTCTTTCATGCATGCATGTTGTCTTTCCTTTCTCAACTATTGTTCTCCCTACTTTTGTGCATCTATATGATTTTGCATGGCAAACTGTTGTTCTTCCTTCTTTTGTATGTGCCCTCAACACTTAGTTCTTTGAACTTTCTATCCAACAAGCCCCCAACACTCACCTGTGGCTCGTCCCGAGCCACTCAGGCCTGATGCATTGCGCTCCTCCATGTCTACATGAAATTTTAGAGGGTTTCCCTTGCTGTCGTGATTTCTTTATGTACCTCTGCTTCTTTTTCCACTTTTTTGTTTGTCTTGCTTCCCTACTATAATACAATTTTTATGGTACATGTGTTCTTGCACAACTCAGATTAATGTGCAGACGGTCAGTCGTCTCTCTAGATTTTTAGTTGAATTCCATTCACCATTCCTCCCAGGACTTTTCCATTCAACATTTCCAACTGCGTAGCTCCTTCTTCTGTCACATGATTAATCATATATGGGCCTAACCAATGCATTCAAAACTTTCATGGATGTTGCATAAACTTACTGTCGTATAGTAATACTAAGTCCCCCACTTGAAACTTTTTATGTTTAATATGTCGATCATGCCATGCCTTTTCTCTTGACTTATAAACTCATTGATGGAACCCTGTGACAAATTGATCTTCCTCCAGTTGTAACAACTGTGATAATCTACTTCGCTAATGTCATACAGACCAACAATAGTTTCTATGTGCAAACTTGGTACAATGAATTCCATTGGAATTATTATTTCTTTCCCATATACCATCCTGAAAGGTGTCTGAACTATCAACTTTTTGCTCATAGTCTTGTATTCCCACAATACTGTAGGAACCCTTAAGTCCCAATAATATCTCCCTACATTGCAGATCTTTGTCAAGGCATTCTCCAGAATTTTATTAAAAGATTTTACTGTCCCATTTGCTTGAGGGTGATATGGCATACTCCTATGATTATGAATTTGAAACTCCTCAGTCAATGTTGCAATTTTCTTATTCAGGAAGTGTGCCCATTGATCATTGAGTAAAATGTGTGGGCATCTAAATCGTGTAACTACATTCTCAAATAAAAACCATGCAGTAGTATCTGCAGTGTAGTCCATGACTAGTTTCTTTTTTCCCATTTGGTCAAATACTCTATCGTAGTGATTATATAGCTATCTCATGATATTCTTGTTGGTAGGTTGATCAAATGCATGCAACATAATGTGTGGGTGTAAAGGAATCACATCCCTTGTGGATGGCTTTCCCACCCTTTGACAAACATCGCATGCATGACAATATTCGTTGGAATCCTTGTGAAGTGTGGGCCACCATATCCATGTGCACAAAACCTTTTGCACTGTCGCTTTACCTCTGTAATGTCCTTCTGCAATACCTTTGTGTGCTTTTGATAATATAATTGGCCTTTCATTCTCTAACACACATCGTCTTAATATCCCATATGATCCTAACTTGTATAAGTTCCTTGCAATTAGCTGGTAGTGTGTTGATTTAACTACTAATTGTTTCTTTTGTGCCATTGTTATGTCTGACAGGGCCATTCTTGTACTTAAAAACTTCACAATATCTATGAAGTAGTCGTCCACCATTGTAACTGCAAATAATTGTGCATTTGGCAAGTTGTCATCTAGATTCCCTACATCTTCTCCTGATAGTATGCACAATACATGATCTGGTCCTACGTTCAACTTCCCTAGTTTCACAACAACCTCAAAATCATATTTCTGGAACAACAACAACCATTTGCATATTCTGCCCCCCAACACTGGCTTGTTCACTAAGTATCTTAGTGAAGAATGGTCTGTGTACATATTAAAATGAGAACCCAAGAAATAATGTCTAAAATTTCGTAACACATATACCATGGCCAATCCTTCTCATTCTGTGGTAGTGTAATTATTTTCTGTTGGTGACAACTTCCTGCTTGCAAATGCAACTGGATGGTCTAGGTATCCTTTTCCTAGTAGAGATAATATTGCGCCCAAATCTGTGGACGATGCATCCACATGAACATGAAATTCCTTCTTCCAATCTGGAAATATCAAAATTGGCGCGATCACTAATTTATGCTTCAATGTATCCAAACCCTTCTGACAATCCTCATTCCATTGGAACTTAGCTTCTTTCTTCAACAAATTCTCCATAGGTGATGTAATCTGCGCATAACCCTTAATGAACTTCCTATAATATCTTGTATGGCCCAAAGTTGCTCTCAACTGTCTTACTGATGTGGGTGGTTTTAAGTCCAAAATCAGTGCAATCTTAGCAGGATCCATTAGTAATCCTTGCTTACATACCACATGTCCCAACAAAATTCCAAAATGCACACAAAAAATATATTTCTTCAAATTCAGTGAAATTTGACATTGTCTACACCTATGCAACATTAACCTGAGTACTTCTATGTGATCTTTAAATAAACTAAACATAGTCCAATCATCTAAGTAAAATTCAAGGAACTTATGAATAAACTCCTTAAAAACGGCAACAACTACTCTTGAAAAACTGTAGGTGCATTCTTCACCCCAAAAGACATTATTGTGTACTGGTAGCTTCCCCACTCTTAATTGCAAAAGTAGTCTTATATATGTCTTCCTGCACAATCTTTATCCGATGATACCTTGAAAATCCATCTATGAAAGAATAGGCCTCCTACCCTCCTACATTCTCCAGCACTCCATGTGTAAAAGGTGTTGGAAATGGATAATGTAGACATGCATCATTTAGCTTCCTTGGGTCTACACAAATCTTGATTCCCCCTGTTTTTTTTATCTTGTACTACCATTGGACTTATCCATTATGACTCCACTACTGGTTCAATGATTCCTACTTCCAACATTTAGTCTATCTCTGCCTTTAACTTCTCTTTGTACTTCTGATTTAACTTGTAAGGTCTCTGTCTTACTGGCTTAGCATCTGGTTTCAAAGGGATCTTCATTTCTCCTAAATCACCGACTATCCCCTTCATCTCTGAGAATGTAGTTGGGAATAGATCTTGATACTTGCACAGTAAATCTGCAATCTTCTCCACGATTTCATCATTCCAGTAATCGTCTATCTGTGAAAACTTTTGGTTTTCCTTTGTCCCAATATTTACCTTTCATGTCTTTAGAGGTTGTGCATACACAAAAGATTCAAGATCTAGTCCTTCTACTATGTGTTCCCCCTTAGTTTTAGGTACTTGTATATTCCTTGGATCTTCCTCATCATGTTCTTCTTTAGCAACAATATAACATTCCAATAACTCGTGAATTGTCATAGAAGCTATCTGCGCACTACACACAGATACTACCTCCATCAACCCTTCTTCTGAAAAAGTCTTGTCTCTAATGACCCGCAACGTTGCATCTAATAATGGAGATTCATGTTCAAAATTAAATTTTACCTTAAACCTTGAGTTATCTCATCCCAGTTTGTTGTTTCTCTGTGCATTTATAGTTCCAAGTACCATTTCTTAGGAATTGTATCCAGTGTATGTATAAACATGTGCGCCATTCCTTCTTCGGTATCGATCTCCATATTTTTCTGTAGTGCTCAATATGATCTGTCAGGTCACTTACTCCTATGTATTTATGTGCAGTATACTCAACCTCGATACCAAATATTACTTGCATTATTATTTTACGCTGTGACCAATCTTCTATTACTTCTTTGTATGAAGCCCACCATCTGGTTGGAGTAGCTTTCAAGACCACATATAATGCCAACCGTCTCTATTGTTCGGGTATCTGCAACTCAAATTCCTTTATAAAATAGATTATATCAGTTAATCCATCACACTTGGGTGGATCACATAACTCCGCTCCAATCCAACACAATGATCGAGTTATTCATGCACATCGTCTAGTTGATACTTCATGCATCCTATGTTGCCAATGTCCAATACCTTCCTCTGAATCTAACGCACATGAGCTAATGCTTCACCAACTTAGCATGCCGTCTACATTCGGGTTAAAATAGTCATCCATCCTCATAGTCATGTTATACAAGTTGTCAATTTCATTCCCTTTTGCTAGCTCTATGTACCTCTTCCCTTCTGTCAGATCCAATGGTGTGGTAACCTTCAAGTCCCCTACTTCGAAGATTAGTTCCCTCTTCATCAGATTAATGATCGCCTGATTGTAAGGACCATTCAAGTCCCATAGTGTTGGGTATGGTTGACTATCATCCACGATCTCCATGACTTCAAAATCTACTATACTGCGCATTCCATCTATATTTACAGGTACTCTTGTCAATAATCCAATTCGTACTATCTTGTGTTGGTTTATCAATCTTAATTGGAAAAGAGACCAAATCAACTTGGGTTTTCCCCATAATTTCTCATGTTTGTTTTGGCAATACATTTACATCAGAACCCAAGTCTAAAATAACATTATCCACATCATATTCCCCAATCTATGCACTCAATACGAACTCTTTGTTGGTCCTCTTTTTGTGCAGTACCCGATTCACTAACCTCTGTGCAGTAGGAATTTCTCTTTCTTATGTACAATGATCAATCATGTCACATAATGCACTCAACGCAGTTTCATCTTTAATCAATTCTAAGCAACTTCTTGTAGCACATAAATTGGTTATTTAATAGACAAAGTATTTCTGAATATAGATATATTGATTGAATAATGAATAATGGATTATTACACTACCCTCATGATGGTTTCTATATAGCATTGACTAGTCACGAGGTGAGGAGGTACGTGCCTCTTGATGAAGAGGTACGTGCCTCTTGATTTAATTAAATGATATTAATTATTATTATAATTATTGTATTTATTATTATCATTTTTATGTTTGTAACATTGCCACCCTCTTAAGATTTTTCTTTGTCCTCAAAACAAGGGCAGTGTTGGGTATTGTCGAAGGAATTTTTCGGCCTCCCATGATGAATATTCTTCTGGAAGGTTTTCCCAGTTGATAAGATATTCCTTTATGGTTCTGGAACATAACACGTTTTTCTTCGTGGAAATAATACCTTTTGGTTCTAAAATAATTTTTCCTTCGTCATCAAATCTAGGGATTTCTGTTAGTACTAGTTGAGATTGTCGAATCATTTTTTTGAGACATGAAACATGGAATACATTGTGGATGCGACAATTTTCTGGCAACTCCAATCTATAAGTTACTTGGCTAATTTTTTTGTTAATTTGAAAGGGTCCATAGGATTTTTGGTCCAATTTGTTCTTCCCTTGTTTCTTAAGGGATAATTGTTTATAAGGTTGGATTCATACAAACACCCAATCACCTTCTTAGAATTCTCTTTCTTACCTATGTTGGTCTTCTAGTTGTTTCATTTGATTACGAGTTGTTTCTAGGTTCTCTTTTAATATTTGTATGATTTTTTGTTCTTCCTCTAGCTTATTTCTTACTGCTTGGACCTTATTATTTATTAGTGCAAACTCCTTCCATTTATGTGGTTTGTAACCATATAAGGTTTGGAAAGGAGTCATTTTAATGGATGTGTGATATGTAGAGTGATACCACCATTCGACTAAGTGTGTTGTGTCTGTTTCGTCACTTGGATGAGAAAAACAAGGGAACTTGCATGCCTAGTTGGGCCTGCTAGACAAGATAGAGGTTAGTGCATGAGTTAAACAAGCCAAGCACATGAAATAAACTAGTAAACAAACTAAAAAAAAACTAAGGAAATAAAACTAGAATGCATAATAAACTTTTAGAAACATAAACAAAAAACCAATGACCAAGATTATGCCACCAATGGATAACTATATTAGTTGGCAAAACACCATAGAGAAATGAGGACTTATGAGTCCCTTCTTCCTCCTTGGGAGGGATTTTGAGTTCCCTAATGGAGAGCTCTTCTTACAATGGTAGAAAATAAAGAAAATGATGAAGAAATAAGAGGTGATTGGAATGGCCTATTGGAATGTTGCTAGAATTCTCCAAGGAGAAAAGAGGATTCTCAAGGGAGGATTGAGGGAACATAACAATACTATGAAAATATTAATTTCTTAGTGCACCCATGGCCTCCATTTATAGAATTTATTAAAGGAAATATTCAACTGGTTCTTAGTGTGAACAAGGGGCCATTTAGGGCACCCTTTGGTCCTTGACCAACCCCCCATTCGGATTCAACTCAGATATGAAGGTCAAATCAATTTGGGAGCTGGTCCATAAGTGGTTGAGGGGCTGACAAGAACCATAAATGCGTCGTTCACAGGAGTGTGTGGATTTTCTCGTACACAGTCACGCATATGGCACATTGTGCGCTCTACGAGATTCTTTGGTCCATACACTATGCACGCGCTTCCTTTAGTGAGTTAGCGCATGTCAATTTTTTCCCAATTGTATAGTTTTTTCCTCTTGGAAATTCATTTTGGTGTTGTAGGTGAACTACTAGTTGTTTGGCATTGCTGAATTTATGTAACCATTTGTGTGCAATGTTGCGGACGGAATTTCAGTGATAACAGATGCTCCCTGATGTGTGAGGTTAGGAGCATACATATAGCCAAAATACATCAATGTTTCTTCTACTGGGAGTGCCATTGTAAGGAAGAGTGTTGATAGGAACTGCAAGAGCGATCCATCGAAGGGAGAGGGGAAATTGTGGGACCCAAACCATTCTCTAGGGAGAAAAAAAAAATGTATACAAATGAGGTGGGCATGCCCCATGATCGTGGCATGTAACTCAAAATGTAAGACAATAACTGAAGGTGTATGCTGATGTAGATAACTGCAGAGCCCTCCGGGGCAGTTTGATAATGGAAAATGACAATTTTGATGGTGAACATACTTTGAAAAGAGGCAAGGATGTTTGTAAGAAGTGTCGATGACTCGTAGGCATTGATGGCCTAAAAAATTCAAAGGTCTTCGGCTGGTATAAAACAACTGCAATAGTCACATATTAAGAACCACCGTAACATGAGATTTTGCTGAAGTCGAATGTTATGGGGGTCAACGAAATTAGAGAGAAATGATGGTTCTCTATGTGTCATCCGAGACTCCTCATTGTAAAGGTAATGAGAGTCAAGATAATGTCTCCCTTATGGAATCTGTGTTGATGTCGACATAAAGGGAGACACGACTCTAAGAAGTAAAGGGCTTCATGAAATCTACAGAGATAAGATCAAGAACTGATGGGGAACATGGACGAATTCACGATGTGGTGAGACTCAAGACTTCCCTTGGTTGGGGGTGTGTTTGAAGGATCATTTGCAACAACCGTAAAACTATATCTAGTGTCAGGGGGGCAACTAGACATGGGATTAAATTGTGTCAGAGGCATGACAAAGTGGACAAACTCAAAGATCATGGGTACATGGATTGTGGGATACTTGGGGTTTATGAACGATGTCAGAATAAGTAAAGGAGATTGGATGCCCCAACCAAGGGTGACATGGGTTGTTTTTCCAAGAAAAGAAACCCATGTCGCGGGTGATGACAAAACTATAAGGAAATGTTGGAAACGAAGGTTTTTTACAATTACCGAATAAATAAAGAATAATTTGGGATGAGTGTACAGATACAAAAACAGTTGCCCTAGTGCAAGATAAATTGGCCTGTGAGGGCACAAGTTGCGAAGAGAACTGGTGGAGGGTGGGGGGCCCATGGGTGGGTTTCTATATGAGGGAAATGAATGGAGGACAATCTGTAGATGGACAAATTGATTGTGGATGAAATGGAGGGTTAATGATATTGCGAAGGTGCAGTCAAATAGAACCAAGATAAGATAACCTGGGAGTCCATTGGGAAAGATAGAAAAATGATGAGAAGGAGTATGTGGCTTATTCTCATAAATGTGTAAGACTATTGGGATTCCCATCCCTAGGGGGTGAAAGTAGCATTAGTGTCAAAGTACCAAGGGGAACTATGAATGCGAAAAATCATGTGGGGGAGAGTGCTACCAGGTGATAGTACCAAAATGCAATAGAGGTGACAGTATTGCAGAGCCGGATGTAGGGAACCTAAAGGTGAATGTAGGAGGGTGTGACTGGGAGATGCAATTGGTATCCAGAGGAAATGATTACATGCCAGTGTTGATCATATACCTTAAGGGTCTGCGCTGGTTGGGATGACCAAGTACCTGCACACATTAAAATGGAATACCTGACATGAAAAATACCTGATGATAAAGAACATATAACAGTTATTTGATAATTTTGAACATGAGCATGCGTACCTGGATGTGACGTGATAAAAAATCTTCCTCGGTGCCAAGTTCATATGGTGACCCGAGGAATGTGACTATGTAGATGGCGGGACCCTGATCCCATGGTTGAATATGGATCAGGAAACAAAGGCTCTAGGCTCCTGTAACTGAGTGTGGAAGTTGGGAAAAAGGGCCTATATATGGATGGTGGGCCCACAATGACACCTCATTTGCACTGACACTATTGGTGATCTGGAGAGAGTGCTGTGAGGTTTTTTGGAAGATTACGGGAGCTTGGGGATACCAATCAGGCGGGTGAAAGACCTCTCGTGAGAGGAAAAGTGCTTGATGATGGAGTGTATTCCAAGGGAAATAAGGGGTAGTTAGTTCCTCCAAGATATCTTCGTTGCAGTGAAAAATGCGAGAATACAGGGGATTCGTGGAGGTGTCATGGGTGACTATCAAAGTGTGATTGTCCTCAAGTGGTGAAGATGTAGAGGGGATATCACAACCATGTTGTGATGGCTCGCTTGACATAAACCAAATGTCCATACATTGTGGGGGGTAAACTGTGATAGGGGTAAGATTTCCTGTGGGAAATGAACCAGAGAATTGGGAGGATTTGGGGGAATATCCTCAGACAGTCTATCCATGAACCATGGAGGGGTGGGAAGTGACTCAGGTTCAGGGGAAGTGATGTTAACAATATCTAGAGAAGGGATAAGGGGATTCACTTGCATCAAATGAGGTGAGGTGGTCAAATGATTTTGAATAAGGGTTACTTGACGATGCCTATATTCAATGATCAAAGGACATTGGTATGTGAAATGAGAAAGTGATTCACAAAGAGAGAAAGGGAATCTCATCCGTTCGAGGACTGAGGTAGAGACATAATGAATGTCAGTGACGTGGGTACTCAAAAGTGGTGGTGGAGAGGGCTCTTGCTGAAAGGTTTGGCGTATTGTCGTTAGTGTCTGGCGAAACTGCGGTAGAGATGGGCAATGATGAGTGTAGTGGCCATACTCTTAAAAGATGGCACAAGCAAATTTGGTTTGCAACCCTTTACTACCTGCAGTGGGGGATGTTGTGGTAGTACTAGATGTGCTTGGTGAAGCAATGAGTGATGTGGTTGCTTGAGGGAGTTGAATCAGATTGCATAATTCAGGGAGAGAAGGACATATATTAGTGGGGTGTCCCTCTCTTTCGCAGAGTGTGCAAGGAGGTTTAACTTGGGGAGGAAGTGGAGCGGTGGGATCTTTTTCTGTCATATGCCCCCAGCTGTGGTAGTGGTTTTGGGAATTAGGAGTGAGGGTGACGTGGTTGGAGTTAGTATTGGAATATGCGTCGAGATTCCCTTTGACTGAGGAGGGAGGGATGGTTGAGGAACCATCGCGGGTGGGTGTAGATACCATACAGGGATGACGAGCACCATGTTGGGAAGGGTAAGCATCGCAACTACCTGAAATGCTTGTACTCCTGGTGGGGGGTAGAAGAAGGGAATTTGAGTGATGGCTTGGGGGATTGTCTCCCAGAATGGGATTTTCCCCTGGGGGAGGGGGAAATCAGGGATAAGTGGTGTAGTAGATTTCTCAGGTAATCCCTAAGGTAAAATTTCTTCAACTAGTGGGACGTCGAGGTGGGGAGAGGCCTTAGTGGGAGGAATGGTGTCTTCGGTGTTAGTTCCATTAGAAGATACGACACACACTTGTGCTGAAGGGTGTAGGAGAGGTGGTTCTCCATGGTATGCCCCCAACAAGGATGGGTTCTTGAAAATTATGGGGCCCATATCAATGAGTGAATAAGCATCGAAACTATTGCAAACAAGAGGTAGGATGTTATCGATTTTGGCGGAGTGGTTAGGCTTGTAATGTGAAATTTGGTCGATGGTGATGATTTTCCCGTTGTGGAGGAACATCATTGTTTGAAAAAGAGAAGAGGCCACTGTCTTCATAGTGTACATGTATATACATCCAAATAATATATTGTAATCGAGCGGGGCGTCGATAACTTCAATGTCGATGAGAATGGTTTTTCCCTCGAGTTCGACGGGGACATTTTGAAAGAGCCCTTCAGGGGAGGATGGTCGACCATCATAGGCTCTTAATGTAATGGCGAATGGTATAAGCTCAGGGGAGCCAAGTTTCTTCCATACAGTTTTGGACATGATGCATGTGGATGCACCTTCATCAATGATACACCGATGCACCATGATGTTCTGAATCTTGACTGGTATCTGGAAAGCTACTAGAGCGGGGAGACGAGGTTCTCTACTATCTAGATAAAATGTGATGAGTCTAGTATCATCTGGTTCGACTGCCCCTAAGGTGGAAAGTAAGGATTTTTTGTTGATTTGGACAGGTTTGGAGGACCTCTAATACAAACATGGCTACAGGAGACTACGCCAAGTCATCGACCATGCTATAATTGTTTGTTTCCCTAGCCTGAGGGTTGTTGACATTTCGAGGGATACGAATGGGGGGTTCAATGTTAGGGCGTGGAATCATCAAGGGTTGTCCGAATGTAGCTGGAGCTACTTCTGAAGTGGTGGGAGTAGATTCAGGGGGAACGTTGTATTGACAACCACGCATTTGTAGAAGAATTTCTTCTTCTCTAGTGAGGAGGATATTGCGATCGGCCAGATTTCCAAGGTTTTGATACTGTCCCATTTGTGGTGGGGAAGGATGTACCTCTTGTTGGGTATTCATCACACATTGATGTGGAATAGGGTTTTGCAACACAACCAGGGGTGGTTGTTGCAAATAATTTTGTGGGGCCCGCTGAGGGGCAGGTGATGCTGGAGGACGTGGTGTGTTCATGGATTATTTCATCCGTTTGAAGTTGATAATTTGGGGGCAATGGTGAGTGTAATTTCCATGCTCACCACAAAGAGCGCAAGGGAAGTTTGTCCAAAGGTTTTTGTTGTTTTTCCTCCCTTGGATTTTGTTGTTATTGTCCCCTTGGGGGTTCTGGTTACCCTGATTCTGGTTGCCCCCAACAGGTTGGTTTTGTTGGGGGTTATTTCCCCCTGGTTATGAGTTATTATTGTTTAGGTTTTTTCCTTTCTTCTTGGCATTATTCTATTGATGAGCCAGATTTTTCGTATTCAACTGTTCAAAAGTATGAAATTGTTGAACGGGAGAGGGTTTAACAAAGTTAACGTCGACGTGTGGTTTTCCATGTGGAGGAGAAATCGGCTGTGGAGGACTAGGAAATGGAAAATACAGATTGTTTTGTGGCAATGATCCATAGGGTTCATGGGAAGGAAACACGCTTTCACTAGTGCCTAGGTTATATGCTAAGGTAAAAGGGGAACCTGAACTTGGTTGAGAGGTTGGGTGCATCATGGGTGTCGACAAGGGTCCACTCATGGATGGAGGGGGAGAAACAAGATATGGTTGTTGGTAAGGGGTAGGAAGGTAATAAGATGGCCCTCCATATATCGACGGATATTAGGGTGTATTGTACATAGGTGGTGGTTGGATGTAAGGGTTGTGGTGTGTTGTGGTACCAATCAACCCATCCGCCATGTGAGACATCCCAAGTTTGTCTTGGCCGAATGGTATGGGTCTCGGTGCATCGGGTATTACTATGTATATGTAACCCGATCGAGCATAAATGATGTCAAAATGTTGAGCCTTGTTGATGGCTTCCTCTTCAGATTGGGGGAAGGTGGATTCCACGTCTTTGGCAAGTATAGAGACGAGTGATTTTAGAAACCAATTGAGACGTTGTTCTTTAGTGGTTTCTACCTTACATAAACTACATTGTTGACACCATTCATGAATGTGGTCATAAATATGCATAGTTGAGGTTTGTTTGCACTCGGAGAACAATTCTAGACCAGTGTCATGATGAACTAGTAGTTGAAAAAAGGCCAAGAATGCTTTGGCGAAGAATTCAAAATTCACATGGGACCCTGATTTTTCGTTCACATACCATTTGGCTGATGGACCAGTGAGTGTTCGTTGAAATAACCTTAAGCGGATGGAGTCATCCATGATGTTGTTTGAATATCACCATAAGTGGAAAGTCATGACATGGTTGGCGAGATCTTCCCCCGATTTTCCTTCAAATTTGGGAATATCTGAAGGTAGTTTGGTAGGCATATTCGACCATGTGGGGTCATGTAATATATGATCATTTGTGAGTTTACTCAAATAAGGAATGTTGAGAGACACCAAATATGGCATGAGGGGTGGTGGTGGAGGATTAGATCCAACCATGGTGTGAGTAGGTAGTGGACCTGACCCTTGAGGGGGATTTAGTGGGGTCGTACTTCTCCCTTGAGAAGAATTTCCCCCCCTGCCTCCTTGTGAAGGAGAGATAATGGATGGATGGCCTTTGGAATTGGACCCAAGTAAAGTGGAACCAAGTAAAGTTGATCATAAAATAGTGGCACTCACAAGGCTGTGAGATGGTTGAGTTGGTGAGTTGGCAAGACTAGGAACTCCTCCTAGAATAGGAGGGAGATTCTGTAAGCATCTGGAACGACGAGGATTCTGTGGGTCCCTTATGATGTCCGAATAGCAAATTGAATGTGTGCAAATGGTGATGAGAGAAATAAATGAACAAGAGACTTGTATAATTTTTACCTTCACTATATATCTCACAATTGCTTGTAATCAAATGATCACCATACATAAATCAATTGTAAATAAGCATACATGTGGGTAGGTGGATTGTGTCTGTGTGGGAGAATAAAGAAAACAAATACTCGTGTCTTAAAATACATATCTTCCTTCCTCTCAAATAGTATTGGACCTTCCAAGAGCACTCAACAATGGGGTCTGAAGCCACCGGAACAGGAACTAGTGAAGGATGAAATAATCAGTTATAATGAGGGGTAGAGGGTGCATATCCCGAAAGAGCTAGCAATATTTCCCAATAGCCACACAAAATATGATCAAGGTGTAATTGCAGCCCACAATTTCCACCTGGGTAGATGTCCTAAATTTGGCCACTAGGTACCTCGGTCAAAGTGCAACATTTAGATTTTCGGCCTCAGAAATGGGTCACAGGATGGATCCCTTCCAAGAGTTGGATGACTCAAGGGGGGATGCACAGAACACCCAGACCTCAGCCTTCAACCCTTCACGAGTATTTCCCTGCCTTATGGTGTAGGAACACTTGACTTGGAGGATTTTAAAGTTCCCTATTTGTCAACTTTTAATGTTTGAAAATGTGAGAACCAGATAACAGGGGGTTATTTGGATGCCTACCCTCGAGATCCTTCCTAGACTAAAAAAATTCTTTTGGCACCTCCCGTGGATGAAAACTTAGTGAGTTTTTATAAAAAATTTAGATGTGGTGGGCTGAGAGATTAGGGGTGTGAACCAATCTCGTTTGAATTACATGGGTGTGGATAATTTCTTCAAGAAATAGTGGGATGTTTCAGAATTCCTTTGGAGAAAACCTACTTCAACCTCCACAATTCAAGATGGAAATTATGTAAGTGAGGAGTGACTTCGTGTGTGAGCAAGTGATAAAATGTGCTAAATTTTAATAAGTTAGGTGTGAATTTGTAACATGTGGACTTCATGTGGTCCTTACAAATCTTTGTTACCTATCTTACTAAGTGTCATTGGTACAACCTTGCAAAATTTTAAAATCCCTAAGGAACTAGCATGTGGACATATGGGTCCTTACCAATCCTTTAAACTCCCTAATGTTTTTTACACTAATAAAGATTGAAACAACTATCCTAGATTGCAAGCATGTAGGCATGTATGGGCCCATTATTTTGATCTTTAAACTCCCCTAGTGATGTAAACTAAGAAAAAAATTTCAAGAAACTATCCTAAGTTTGCAACATGTGGGCATGTATTGGCCCTTACAAATTTAAGATGTTTTAAAAATAAAACTAAGAGGATCCCTAAGGGGGATTTGTCATCTCCTAAAGAATTTTGTTATGGAAGATGAAATGTCTCCTTAACCACCTTTCTGTATGGTGTGAGAGAAGAGCATACTCAATGATCAAAGTTGATTTATGTTCCTAATGAAATTGTTTTTATATGTGATAGCAAATAATCTCAACTTAACTTTTACGAACCAAACAAGCCATCCATGTGGAAACCAAAGAAAAAGAGGAGAAATATGGTTCTATTTACCCCCTAAGTGCCTATGTTTAGCTAACCTTTCATATGGGAAAGGATTCTAATTGGAGTGCATTTACAAATTGCATGAAAGCAAGATTTTGAAGGCTAGGGGACTTCAAATCATCAAAAAAAATCTTACAATTTTGAAACTCTGGATATGTGTGCGGGTTATAGTTCAGACAGAGGCGCAGTGAGGACACAATGCACATAATGCATAGTGAAAAGAATCCTTTTGGGCGCACAATGCGCATAATGTGTAGAGAAAATAATCCTTTTGGGCGCACAGTGTGTTGAGTGTGCGTCTATGGGCTGGAATACCCACACACATTCTCATACACGTCAGGGGGTGGGGGGAAATTTTGAGTGAAATTATCCTCCTCCAGCTCAAAACTTGGATCTTGATAGGTAAGGCTAGGCCAATTTTGGTACCTGCAAGACAAATGGATAAAAAAGAAGTGCTCTCTAAGCCCAAATAGGGTGGAAATTGATACCTTTCCCCAATATGGTTGCCAATCTGTTGTGTATGTTTCATCACTTGGGTGAGCAAAACAAGGGCACTTGCATGCCTAGTTGGGCCTGCTAGATAAGACAGAGGTTAGTGCATGAGTTAAACAAGCCAAGCACCTAAAATAAACTAGTAAACAAACTAAAAAAAACTAAGTAAATAAAACTAGAATGCATAAGAAACTTTTAGAACCATAAACAAAAAACCAATGACCAAGATTATTCCACCAATGGATAACTATATTAGTTGGTAAAACACCATAGATAAATGAGGACTTATGAGCCCCCTCTTCCTCCTTGGGAGGGCTCTTGAGTTCCCTAATGGAGAGCTCTTCTTACAATGGTAGAAAAGAAAGAAAATGATGAAGAAATCAATGTCTATTCCCTTAAGAGGTGAGTGGAATGTCCTATTGGAATGTTTCTAGAATGCTCCAAGGAGAAAATATGATTCTCAAGGGAGTATTGAGGCAACATAAAAATACTATGAAATCTTAATTTCTTAGTGCACCCATGGCCTCCATTTATAGCATTTCATCAAGGAAATATTCAATTGGTTCTTAGTGTGAACAAGAGACCCTTTAGAGCACCCTTTGGTCCTTGACCAACCCCCCCATTCGGATTCATCTCAGATATGAAGGTCAAATCTAGTTGGGATCTGGTCCATAAGTGGTTGAGGGGCCGACAAGAACCATAAATGCGTCGTTCACAGGAGTGTGCGGATTTTCTTATACACAGTCGTGCATATGGCGCATTGTTCACTCTATGGGATTCTTTGGCCCGTGCGCTTCCTTTAGTGAGTTAGCGCATGTAAGTTTTTCCCCAATTGTATAGTTTTTACCTCTTGGAAATGCATTTTGGTGCTACAGGTGAATTAATAGTTGTTTGGCATTGCTGTATTTTTGTAACCATTTGTGTGCAATGTTGCGGATGAAATTTCAGTGATAACAAAGTGTAACCATTGAGACCATTAATTTTTCTTATTTGTCACAAAGCACCGTAGGTACATTTCTAAGCATTTATTTACGATTTTTGTTTGTCCATCTATTTGTGGATGATAGGCAGAGCTCATATTAAGATATATTCATGTATTTTTGCAAAATTCTTTCCAGAATTTTCCTTTATATTTTTCATCCCTATCGCTGACAATTACCTTCGGAAACCCATGTAACTTATAAATGTTTTTGCAAAAAACATATGCAATTTGTTTTGTTGAGTCGGTTTTTTCTTACTGCCATGAAATGTGCATATTTGGTTAATATGTCAACCACCACAAAATTTTTATCCTTCCCTTCACACATGGGTAGCCCTTCAATGAAATCCATTGAAATTTCTTCCCATTTTTGTTCAGGAATATGTAGGGGATGAAGTAATCTCGGATTCATAACATTTTCATTTTTATTCCTTTGACAAATTTCACATTCGACAACAAATCTTTGAATCTCCTTATTCATTCCTTTCCAATAGAATGATTGTCGTGCATTATAGTAGGTTTTGAAAAAACCCACATGTCCTGATGTTGGGGAGCTATGTGACTCCCTTAAAACTTTCATTTTAAATTTTGAGGATGGACTTAGGTAGATTATGTTCTTGTACCATAAAATGTCATTTTTCCATTCAAATTTGGTGTTTTGGTCTAAATTGTTGATTATGGAATTAGATTCAGGATCTTTGGCATACTCAACTCGAATCTCATCTAACCAATCTGGAATGACTACTGTTGTTGCATATGCGTCTACTTGCTCATATTTTCGTGATAATGCATCAACAACTACGTTGTCTTTCCCTTTTTGTGTATTATTTCCATATCAAAGGGGGAAAGTTTCTCCATCCACTTTTGTTGTTCCGTGGACAATGTTTTTTGTCTTACTTAGTATCAGAGACTATTGTGATCAGTACGTATCGAAAATTTTCTTCCTAAGAGATATTTTCGACATTTAGCTAATGCATGCATAATAACTAACATTTCCTTATTATAGGTAGATTTTAACTCTTCCTTTTTGTTGAGATTTCGACTTTCAAATTCTATTGGGTGGCCATCTTGCATTAATATTGCTCCTATTCCAATTTTTGATGCATCACATTCTACTACAAAGGGTTTTGAAAAATTTGGTGTTGCTAATACAGGTGTAAATGATATAACCCTTTTTAATGTTTCAAAACATTCATGTGCACTGTTATCCCATTTGAAGGAATTTTTCTTTAATAGGTTTGACAAGGGTGTTGTTAAATGAGTGTAGTTCTTGATAAATATCCGATAATAACTTGTTAATCCAAGGAATCCCCTTAGTTTTGATATGTTCTTTGGTTTGGGTCATTCTGTGATTGCCTTGATTTTTTCAGGGTCCACCTTGACTCCTTCTCAAGATATGACATGACCAAGGTATTCTACTTCTTCTTTACCAAAGGAACATTTTGATAGTTTGGCATAGAACTGATTTTTCTCTAAGAGCGAAAGTACCTGTTCTAAATGCTTCATATGCTCCTTCCAAGTTTTACTATAAATAAGAATATCATCAAAGAAGACCAATACAAACTTCCTTAAGTAAGGGTGAAAAAGTTGATTCATAGTTGCTTGGAAGGTAGTTGGTACATTAGTTAGACCGAACAACATGACTTTAAATTCATAATGACCTTCATGTGTTTGAATTTTTTTTTTTTGTACATCTTCTAATATTACTCGAATATGGTAGTACCTTGATCTTAAATCCAATTTTGAGAAGTATTTAGCTCCATGGAGTTCGTCTAGTAACTCATCTATGAAGGGTATAGGAAAATTATTTTTTATAGTTCTTTTATTTAACCCTCGATATTCTATACATAGTCTGAAAGATCCATCCTTTTTTCGAACCAATACTACTAGGGCTGCATATGGGCTCCTGCTTGGCATAATAACCCCACATTTAAATAGGTCTTGAATTAGCATTTCTTTTCCTGTCTTATGGTGGAGAGGATATCGATAAGGTCTAATATTAACTGGTGTTGAATCTAGCTTAACCTCGATTATATGTTCTATGTTTCTATTAGGTGGGATCTTCATAGGTAAGTCTTGGAATACCTTTTCGTATTTTTGGATTAATGTTTGAATCTTTGGATGTTGAGACTTGACTATTTTTGTTGTTAATAACTACATCTGATGACAATGTGCCACGTAAGTTGGTGCTCCTTTTCGAATTAGTTTCTCCATTTGTTGTGAGGATATAATTTGGGTGGGAGGCGGTTAAAATCCATATAATTTTTATTGTCTTCCTTCCCATTTGAATTTTATAAAAATAAATTGGTGATTTTCATAATTGGTCCCTTGTAATACCCCTAGGTCGAAGCCAATTGTAAATGTAAATGAAAATGTACTTAAGTTGGTGAACTATTTGATATCATTTTTGTATTCACCTTCCATGGTATATTGTGCAAATGTACTGCACACTAAAATGATGAAGTGTGCACATTCCAGGATACCGCGCACAACAAACTTAAGTGCGCACGATTTTGAGGCCAGGGAGCCTTTGTGTATATGTTGTGTTTTATAGGCTGGTGAGCCAGTTATTATAAGCTAGGAGGCTTATGTTTTGAATTAGGACAAAGAGCCTAGATGTTAAAGGCCAGTGAGCCTATTTTTGTATATGTCTCATCATTAATATAAAATACATCGCTGCATGTAGACGAACCATGATAAAAGAGTATGGGGGACTAAACTCCACTAGTTAGGGAAAGGGGGGGAGCAAAATTTAAGGAAAAGGGCTAAGCTAGGGAGCTTAAGCCAAAAAGGAATATTATATTAATATTCCTTAAAGTATAAAGTATGGATAATTATTTTATCCTAAGTTCTAAGGATGGGGACAAGTGGGCCAAAGTAGCTCCCAACATGACAAGTGTCAAGTTAGGAACATGCATATATATAGCTTGGAATTAGTTCATTTTCCTATCATTCCATGATCATTCAACTATCCTCCGTACCTTTCTATTACTGTCAATGTACCTGTACCCATACCATATCCATACCCGTAGTTGTATCTGTACCTGGTTAGCTTGGGAGTTGGACTGAAGAAGTGGTTTGTCAAGCCCATGGGATATTGAAGAGGCGGGTTGTCATACCTATGAGCAATCTCTCTAGGTGAGAGAATTGCTGGGAATTGATTCCTGAAGGTGATAAACTGCAGTTATAGGGATCTGATACTTCCTATTTGGCTTGTTTTTGAATCCCTGGAAAGGAAGTGGGGAAGCCGAGGGACTATTGAGCAGAGATGGGGCACACTTCCTGGGGTGGGATAGACATGTGGGGAATGAGGGAATGTAGGATGTTAGTTTGAGTCGGCACCTGTGACAAAGTCTTTCCTATTGTTTGTGATACATCATCCTGGTTAGGAATCCCTTTACCGGGTGGAGTTTAGTCCCGGCTCAGGGGTGACCCACTGTTGAGAGTGATGAGCAGTGTGGTCTAAGGTTGGGAGGTTCGTTGAAGGTCTGCACACAATTGGTGATATTTTTACCAAGATAAGTGTCCATTTTGTGTTAAATTACATGCTACATTATTATGTATGCATTTTTTTTAATTGTTTTTTCCTGTGTGTGGTTTATACCTATCTTTATATTTATGGGTATTGCTTGTCTATGCTGCATGTATATGTTTATTGTTATTTACGTATGAATTTGTGCATTTACAAAATGTATTTGTTTGTTTTAAGTTATATATATAAAGTTCCCCAAGAGTTTCTATGCATATATGTTTTAATTTGCATATAGTTCAAATTTTTTTACGTGGCATAGCCCAGTTGGATGTTGGGGATGTTACAATATGGTATCGGAGCTTCATTTTTCAACACTGAGTCTGGATGGGCCAAGAAATTTGATTTGAATTGAAATTTCACAGATGACTGATTTCAAAGTGGCCAAATTTCAAGTTACTGAGCGTCCATGGTAAAAAAATTAGAAGCAATTACGTGGAATTGGGGAAAATCCCCAATTTTTGTTGTTAAATTCATGGAAAAATTGAGAAATTTGTCCAAGTGGTGAGATATTCTTGATTTAATATATTTTCTAGAAAATTCATACCTAGAATTGGTCGAATTCAAAGTTACAGGGAAGCCATGACAGATGGAGCGATATTAGTTGATTAAAATTCTCAATTCATGAATTGAGTTTGGGAAGAATTCGTTCTAGAAATGTCAAACAACAACAATTTGTTGTTGCAGAGACTGAATTTGTGTTATCATGGTGAAATTGAAAAGAATTCATAGTTGCAGAATGTCTATGGTAAAAATTGGGAAAAAGTTAGGCAAAATCCTCAATTTCTGCAGCAAAATTCATGAGGAATTGATGTGCATAAAAATGAATGTGTGCAGGTGGGTGCACTAAAAATGCATGATGCACAGTGAAAATCTTGGGATATGTGGAAAAATATTGGTGCGCGGAAAAAAATTGGTGTGCGGGTGCGCGCGCTAAAATTTGGCGTTGCATGGTACAGAGTGGCATTGCGCGAAAAAATATTGGCGTGCGGGTGCGCACGCTAAAATTTGGCGATGCGCGGTGCAGAGTGGCATTGTGCAGAAATATTTTTGTGCATGGGTGTGTGCACTAAATTTAGCATTGTGCGATGCAGATTGAGTGGTGCATGTGTAATACTAGCGCGTGTGGTGTGCACACACATAATAATGGCACGCGTGGTGTGCACAATATTGACAGAGCGCAAAGGAATTTTGTTGGTGCACGCACAATGTGAGTATATGTTGTCGCATGATAGTTTAGTTAATGGTGCGTGCAGAGTAATGGTGCATGGTGGGGGCGTACTAAACTTTGACATGGTGCAGCGCGTAGAGTAAAATGTGCACGGAATATTACTGTGTGACACAAAAATTGCGCGCAACATGTATTAGTGCATGAACCAAAATTGTGCGCGGTGGATATTGGCGCGCGACACAAAAGTAGTGCGCACCAATTATTAGCGTGACAGAGAAGTGATGTTGTTGCGCATGCTAAATATGGGTGTACATGTTTAAATTTGTGCATGCAAAGTCATTTGGATGGTCTACAACAACAAAAAACTAGTGAATTTCTGCAAAATTTTATACTGTTTGAACGTAATCTTTTTGCAGCGCATTTTTGAGGCCTTAAACAACGTTTTTAGCTAGCAAAAACCCCGAGAACAGAGTGTACCAAGGTACAGAGTGTACCAAGTTACACTCTATCTTTGCAACTCAAATAAAAGAGCCCAGAGAGAGATTTATAATGGTGTAAATCGTTCATCAAACAAAGCTTTTATGAGGAAGTTACAGGGCAAACGGTGGAGGGTAAATTTTAAGACCCAACTAACTTCGAAGGGCCATAACTTTCTGCTCTGGAATTAGATTGAGGCATAAGAGAAGTCAATGGAAATATATTGAACCATAGAAGAAAATCCTAGAGCTGAATTAAATTTCTGGGCATGTTAAAAATGTTTAAGATGGCAAAGCAGGTACATGTAGCATTCCATACCAAAAACATGAATTGGCCTAGAACTTCAGTAGGTTGTAACTAGCATCTTGCAACCCAGAAAAAGGTGAAAATTGGAAATATTGTCCAAAATATGTATATGAAGAAACCCAATTGAGATCCTACGAAAATTCCGATGGAGTAGGTGAAAAAATGCATAATTATAGTGCAAAATTGCACCAAGTTGAAGAGTGATCAGAAAAATTAATGGACAATTTTCAAATAACCATACCATTCTGCTCAATAATCAGAATTGAGAAAGGGAGCAGTCGTTGAAAAGTTATTGGACAGTAGACTATAATTATTCACCCATAAAATTGATCTGGGCAAATCAATTTTTTAGGAAATCAGAAGAAATAATTATGATATATTATTGAACTAGAATGGTTCATATTTTCATGAAATTGTTGAAACAATTAGCCTAGCAAAGTTCTGTTGGTTGCACATTTTGCAGAGTTAACAACAACTAGATCGGATCAGGATCATCACAGAGTGTATAATAATGGAAGATGCACAGGGGACTTACAACTAGGAAGATGAGATCAGAGGGATGGATGTCCATTTGGGCATTGAAGGAACAAACTCCAATGGACATAGAGAAGGAAGGGATGAAAACATGAATATGGTAGAGACCATTAAAAATTTGCAAAAGGATGTCCAAAGCCATAAAGTTGATAATGAAAGGCTTATGAGAGCCAAGGAGAAAGAGGAGGACTTCAACATGACATTAATGCAAAGCTTGAACAAAATAGAAAATAAATTGAATAAGGAGAGTGGCTCAAGCAAATCAGGAAGGAATAGGTCTCCTGACGAGAAAAGAAGAACCAAAAGTATTACCAGACATCACCATCACTCCCTGAGGCATTATAGTAATAGAGAACATAGAAGCTCAAGTCCATCCTCGTCAAGAAGCATAAGAGGTCTGCGGTGGATGATCTACGAGGAGAAATGAACAAAATCAGACTTGTTGCGTTTGATGGTGAGCACAAGAAGGATGAATATGCAAAGACATGGCTACTGGGCATGAGAAAGTATTTTCAATTGCATAATTATTCTTCTCATGCAGAAGGAAGAATTTTCATCTATCAACTCAAAGGAAAGGCATCAATGTGGTGGGATCAACTTGTATAGGTGCAACACATTAAAGAGAAAAACGTTATTTGGAGGGAATTCAAGAAGTATTTTGAAAATAAATACTTGACTAAGAGATATTATGACAAGAAAATGAAAGATTTCTTTGAACTCAAGATTGGGAGTATGGCCATAGATGAATATGAAAGAAGGTTTTTAGAACTGCTGAAGTATGTTTCTTTCATCAAGTATGAGACAATTAAGATTCAAAGGTATTTGAGTGGATTGCCACCATTCATTAGTGACAAAATACAATACTATGATCCCAAAACATTGAAGGAGACCATAAGGCAAGCTAAATGTCTATATGATCAGAAAAAATCAAGGCCAAATTTCCAAAAATCTTGGGAAGACAAAAAGAAATTCAAGATGGATCAGAGGAAGAAGGGGACCAAGCCACCATTCTTCAGAAATAATCCTCAGGGATAGCCAACTTCTAGAGAACACAGAATGATTGAGACAGGGGTCAAAGGCCAAGGCAACCACTTATTCAATGTTGGGGTTGTAAAGGAGATCATATGTTTAGAGATTGTCCTCACAGAGGTGAAAACATGAGGATTGTTCACAATGTACAACAAGCTGAAACAATGGAGGACATGGCCAGAAATGCACCAAGGATCTATGCATCTCTGGACAACAAGCAAGCAGAGTATCAGTCACATATGATTGAAGTGGAAGGTATGATAAAAAGTCAAACCATTTCTATTTTATTTGATTTAACAACTATTCATAGTTATATAGATCCTAATTATGGTGGAAATTTTTCATTTTCCAAGAAGCAATCATGAAAAATCTTGGTTGGTGCAGCTGGCTATGGGAGCCAAAAGAAAAGTCAATGAGATGGTTATGTCATGTCTTATGGACATGAATGGATTGAACACCAGGGAAGATTTGAACATCTTTCCTTTAGGTTCCTATGACTGTCTAATTGGGATGGATTGGTTGGACCAACATCATGTTATCTTAGACTGTCATAACACATCATTTACACCATTTATAGAAAAGGGTGTCAAATATTTGCAGCTCATATGGAAGAAACACCTATAGATAGAGTGTCAAATATTGAAGATTATGCAGTCCTAAAAGAGTTTGAATATGTGTTTAAGGAAATACCAAGATTACCCCCTAAAAGAGACATTGATTTCTCCATAAATCTGATGCCTAGAGCAACTCTAGTATTCAAGACTCCCCACAGGATGAGTACTACAGAATTGAAGGAATTGCAAATGCGACTTGAAGATATTTTGAAGAAGGGGTATATATGCCCAAGTGTGTCACCTTGGGGTGCCTTGGTGTTATTTGTGAAGAAAAAGGATGGAACATTGAAACTTTGCATTGACTTTAGGTAGTTGAACAAGGTAACTATGAAGAATAAGTATCCTTTGCCAAGGATCGATGACCTCTTTGATCAGTTGAAAGATGCAAAAATATTCTCCAAGATTGATCTCAGGTCAGATTATCATCAAGTAAGAATTAAATAAAAAGACATCAACAACAATGCATTCAGAACAAGGTATGGTCATTATGAGTTCACAGTGGTGCCATTTGGGTTATCAAATGCACTAGTCATCTTCATGTGTTTAATGAATGGTATTTTCAAAGAATACTTAGATAATTTTGTCATTGTATTTTTAGATGACATTCTTATATATTCTAAGTCAGAGGAAGAGCATGAACAACACTTGAGGATGGTATTACAATTATTAAGGGAGTATCATTCGTATGCCAAATTGAGCAAGTGCTCATTTTATTAGAAGCAAATTCATTATTTGGGGCATATCATTTCAGAGGAAGGGATAGTAGTGGATCCTGAGAAGATATAAGCCATTAGAGGATGGTCAGCGCCAAAGAATGTGACAGATTTCATATCATTCATGGGCCTTTCAGGCTATTATAGGAGAATTATTGAAGGGTTCTCAAAGATTGCACACCCAATCACTTCCTTGCAAAAGAAGGGTGTGAAGTTTCAGTGGACATTGAACTGTGAAAAGAGTTTCCAACACTTGAAGCAATTATTAGCAAGTGCTCCAATACTAAGGATTGCAGATCCAAATGAAGACTTCATTGTATGCACCGATGCATGTAAAGAAGGACTTGGTGGAGTCCTCGGTAAAAATGGGTTTGTTGTATGTTTTGAATCAAGGAAGTTGAAGGAGCATGAAAGGCACTATGCCACTCATGATTTGGAGTTGGAAGTCATAGTGCATGCCTTGAGGAAGTGGAGGCACTACCTCATGGGGAAAATGTTTGAGCTCAGGACAGACCATAATGGTCTGAAATATTTATTTGATCAACCAACTCTAAATGCTAGGAAAAACAAATGGTTAGAATTTCTCAGTGAATATGACTTTGATATAAATCATATCAAGGGTAAAGAGAACAAAGTGGTTGATGCACTCAGTAGAAGGTTTCATGAGTTTCATGCTACAACCATTAGCATGTCCCAATCAGATTTGAAAGACAGAATTTTGGAGGCTGCAAAATCAGATTTGCAATATAAGAAATTAGTGGCAAAATTACAACAAGGTATTTTGCAGTAGAAAATTGAAGATTATAAGCTAGAAAATGATGAAATTCCCATATATAGGATCAGAATTTATGTACCAAATTCCCAAGAGTTGAAAAATCTGATATTGAGAGAAATGCATAATGTACCTTATGTTGGGCACCCAAGTTATCAAAAAACTATTGCAGCTGTCAAGAGACAATATTATTGGCCAGGAATGAAGAAATAAGTTGTTGATTTTATTTCCAAATGTTTGGAATGTCAAAAGGTAAAGGCTAAGCATAGACACTCAACTGGTTTTCTACAGCCATTACCCATTCCTGAGTGGAAATGGGAAGTTGTAACAATGGATTTCATCACCAAACTTCCCATAACAAACAAGCAACATGATTCTATCATGGTAGTGGTGGATAAGCTTACTAAAGCTGCCCATTTTATTCTAGTAAATCTCACTCACAAGGCATCCAACATTGTTGATGTTTATATGAGAGAAATTTATCGATTACATGGTATACCCAAGACAATTGTGTCTGAAAATGATCCAAAATTTACCTCAAATTTTTGGAAAGAATTATTTAATGGATTTGGAACAAATTTGAATTTTAGCACAATTTATCATCTAGAATCAGATGGACAAACAGAGAGGGTGAATCAAATGATTGAGGATATGCTGAGGATGTATGTGATGGATAAACCATCAAAATGGGAAGACTACCTACACTTAGTAGAGTTTTCTTATAACAAAGGGTACCAAACATCTCTAAATATGAGCCCATTTGAGACACTTTATGGAAGAAGGTGCAACACACTGGTAAGATGGGATAACCCAGTAGATAGAGTAGTGGTTGGGCCATATTTACTTAGGGAAATGGAGGAGAAAATGTTAAAATAAAACAAAATTTAAAGGCTTCCCAAGACAGGCAGAAAAGCTATGCTGATAAGGGTAGAACCCACAGGGAATTTAAAGTGGGGGGCTATGTATTCTTGAAAGTAAAGGCCAACATAAGTTCCTTGAAGTTGGGAAATTGTTCAAAGTTGGCAGCTCGCTATTGTGGACCATTTGAAATCCTAGAAAGGATTGGTCCAATAGATTATATGATTTCATTTCATGCATCTATGTCTGTTTATAATGTATTCCATGTATCATTGCTCAAGAAATATATGCCCGATGCTAATCATGTAATTGATTGGAATGTGATTCAGGTGGAGCAAGAAGGCACTTTCCAAGTGCATCTGGTATGCATTCTGGACCGAAAAATAAAACAGTTTTGGAATCAATCCATAGGGTTTATAAAGGTCCAATGGACCTGGTACGGTCCTGAGGATGCTACTTGGGAGCATGAGGATGCAATGCGGGAAGAATACCCACATCTTTTTGAATATTTTGGAAATCTTGTTGATACGTGTACGTAATGCACTAAGGACAATGCATAAATAAGGGGAGGGGATTGTAATACCCCTAGGCTGAACCCAATTGTAAATGTAAATGAAAATGTACTTAAGTTGGTGAGTTGTTTGATATCATTTTTGGATGCACCTTCCATGGTATAGTGCACACATGTATTGCGCACTAAAATGATGAAGTGTGCACATTCCAGGTTACCGCACGCAACAAACTTAAGTGTGCACGATTTTTAGGCCAGGGAGCCTTTGTGTATATGTTGAGTTTTATAGGATGGTGAACAAATTATTATAAGCTAGGAGGCTTATATTTTGAATTAGGCCAGAGAGCCTAGATGCTAAAGACCAGTGAGCATATTTTTGTATATGTCTCATCATTAATATAAAATACATCGTTGCGTGTAGACCGACCAAGATAAAAGAGTATGTGGGACTAAACTCCACTATTTAGGGAAAGGGGGGGGGGGGGGGGCGATAAAATTTAAGGAAAAGGGCTAAGCTAGGGAGCTTAAGCCAAAAAGGAATATTATATTAATATTCCTTAAAGTATAAAGTATGGATAATTATTTTATGTTAAGTTCTAAGGATGGGGACAAGTGGGACAAAGTAGCTCCCAACATGAGAAGTGTCAAGTTGGAAATATGCATACATATAGATTGGACTTAGTTCATTTTCCTATCATTCCATGATCATTCACTCACTCATTCAGTTGTCCTCCGTACCTTTCTATTATTGTCATTGTACCTATACCCATACCATATCTGTACTCATACCTGTATCTATACCTAGTTATCTTGGGAGCTGAACTGAAGAAGCGGGTTGTTAGGCCCATGGGATATTGAAGAGGCGGGTTGTGAGGCCCATGAGCAATCTCTCTAGGTGAGAGAATTGCTAGGAATTGATTCCTGAAGGTGCTAAACTATAGCTACAGGACTCTAAGACTTCATGTACAACCTGTTGCTAAAGCCATGGAAAGGAAGTGGGGAGGCCGAGGGACTATTGAACAGAGAAGTGTAACATCCCTCTCTTGCACGCACTGAGCGAACTTATTCTTTGAGGACACTTTCTTGCAAGTGATCCGGATTATTATGCTACTGGTCGTTTGATTATGATTATGAGATATTATGGATGTGATGATATGTTGTTTTCTTTTATTTACCTAGACAGGTGATATTGACTGGGTTCTCCTGAGTGTGTAGAAATTTGGACCTTGAGGATGCAGAGGCATCGATGAAACCCCTTGGACTCTGGATTGAGTCAGGGAGTGGACTGTTGGGTTTGAATTTTTTTGATGTGACATATGCACATATGATTAGATGTTATGATGATTGATTATTATTGTTGACATGATTCGTTGATGGATGCAGGATGATGATAACTTGCCGACTAGACTCACATGTGGAGTATAGGGGTCACACAGGACAACCAGAGACTTTGAGGGAGAGGTGTGGTAGCAGACCTTCCACATCCTACTAGCACTCCCGCCGTGGCTCGAACTGTAGGTTAACGATTACCTAGTTCGAGAAGACCCACGATGTCGTGAGGGCATATTGTGACAGTTGCTCACGATGATTCTAAGGGGTGTGCAATAAGGTAGGAGCCTTATTCCTTAGAGGCCCTTAGTCTCCCACAAGATCACCTGGCGGAGTATTGACTCCAGGGGTTTTACGTCTACCAAATTCAGTCAAGAGGCCAGTGGCACCCTTGGAGCACGTAGATTGTCTTGAAGGGCACGTCGTGCAAGGAAAATGAAAAAAAACGAGTGGCACCCTTGGAGTACCTAGTGCATCCTGAAGGGCACGTCACGATTTTAACTGGTAAGTGAATAAAACTAGTCTGCCTTAAATTGAATGATGTGATAAGTAAGATTTAAAAAAAAATTTTCCTAATAAAAAAAAAAATGTTGCCCAACCTAGTGAAATTAAAACCCAGGACTAAGTAGAACTTGTGGTAAAATAATAATAATAATAATAAATAAACATGTAACAAGAAGGGTGGTAAGAAATTCAAACTTATTTATTAAAGTCAAAATCATAATGGAGGATTAATTTTAAAAAAAGGGGGTAATGGTTGTTTTATCTACTTTTGCAAATTAATTTTTAGTTAAAAAGAAAAGAGGGTAAATGGTTGTTTTATCTACACTTGCTAAATTAATTTTTAATTAAAACGGAAAAAGGGTAAAGGGGTTGTTTTATCTACACTTGCTAAATTGATTTTTAGTTAAAAAGGAAAAAAGAATTAGGAAATTTAAAGAAAAAGGGAAACTTAAACAAAAGGGAAAATGTAAGGGAAAAGCTGAAAGTTTAACTTAGTAAAGAATCTTGCCTTTAGGACTTTCTAATTATGAACTCAACTAGGAATTAAGAAGGGTGTAAGTCATTTAAGAAGTGTAAGGGAATTTTGGGACACCGAGGAGAGTTTTTAGGAATGCTTTAGGTAGGTGAGGGAAATAGGAATATTTGAGTAATTAATAAAATTGATTTTATGGTGCAACTAGGGGATGGGTGACATGTGTATGGGGGAGGCTTTTCCTAATTAAAATTAATGAAAAAGGAATTTAATGAGAATTTGGGAAACTAATTACTTAAAAACTCTATAAAAAGGATGGAGGAGGAGGATTATGGATCCCATCTTTTTGCATAACGTTACACTGCTGAAATTTTTATCTTGAATGAACCTTCTCTTGTGGGAGTTGGGATACCCAGCTCGGGTAACGAGTGGTAGCTCGACCGTGCGAGGCGAGCTGGGTGCTAGCATTCTCTGGTATTGTGTGCATGGGCCCTTTGCGGCTTGGGGGGAACAGGGGGAAGAAGAGTACCCATAGCGTTGTATGGGAGGTATCGGTGAGGTCACATCAGTTGGCAAGCGGGAGCTGGACAGAGCGTGTGTGGGACAACAACTTTAGAGCATTCACATTTGGATAAGGTACGCCTGTTAAATTTGTTACTTGCAATGAAATTTAATTTACACATATTATTTTTTTGTGCTCGGTTGAAGATTTCATTGCCATGAGATTTCTCACACCTTCTTTCCTACGGTATTTGTAATCCCCTTGCTCATTGTATTCTGAAGTGATTTCCCGTGGCGAGCCCAATCTCTGATTGCAATGACTTCTCTGCGTTTTTTTTTATTGACTAATGAGAAGAAAAAATGAGTTTTTATCTTCTGTCCCTTATCCCTTTAGTTATTATTCCATGCCTGAGCAGTCAGCCAGGATCCGAATCGACGGTCATCACTCCAGTTTTTAAAGACTTATAGATTCAAATGCCCTGCTTTCCTATGCATGGATAATAAATGAAGCATAAATTTCACCTAGTTATCTAACCCTTACTTATATTTGTGTTTTTCTCTTATGATTAACCCCTTATCTTTGTGCCTCCTTGTGAATGAGTATCTCCGCGTTTTGATTGATTAAAACTCTGATTTTCTCTGCATTTTTAATTGCTTAAAATTTGGTAAATATCTATGTTTTGGATTGATAAAACTCTGTGTTTTTGAATGATTAACCTTTGATCTCTGTGTTTTCTTGTATGCAAATCTCTGCATTCTCCCCAAAATTTTACTTCTCTTTTTATAGACAACATTCACACCATGTTTTTCTTGGCATTTTACGCTGCCTTTCCACCCATTTTTTTACACAGTGTTTTTGCATTTGAAGGACAACGAACTTCTATCTTAGTGTGACTGCATTGAATGGTTGCAGTGTATAGATTTTTGACAACAAATATATACATATACCTGCATTTTTTTTAATGATAACCACAAAGAATTTATCATGCTCTAGATACAACGAATATGGATAGCTATTAAATGGATATGTATCGTATAGGGTTTTACTTGTATTTAATGTAATTTATAGTGATATATAGTCAGCAATATTGTTAATTCTTGGTTAAAGGGCAGCAATATATATATTTACATTTGTTAAATCCTTTAAATAAACAACGGTTTGTATTACCTTGTTAAAGACAACGATGTTGTTATTTCCTTGATTAAATAAAATTTTGTGAAATTGCGGAATGCTCCTTGACTCAAGTTGTGTGATGATTGAAATATTCATATCATTTATGAAATGTCCAGTTACTTAGAGATAGATGGATTGTTGTGATCTGGTTTCTTTCTATCAATTTCTCCCAAACTGATCCTGGGAAAATGTTCGATCTAGGTAAATGTTCGATGTGTTCTTGGTTAATATGAGCTCTTATTGTATCAGTGATTTAATGTTTTGATCAAATTTTTGAATCGTATGGACGTCTAAGTGTTGGGAGTAATGTTGACCCAAAACCTTTATCCCTGCATCTGATCTCTTGTATTCTAGTTTTATTTGTTGAAGCCTTTGAAATTCAATCATGAAGTGGCTTTAGTTGGTAGTGTAACCCTTGCGATCCTCCTTCGTATACATCTACACTGATATTTAAATTATTTGTTGTTAAGGTTTAAGCTATTATTAGGTTTCTTTTCAATTCAGTAGATAACCATAGCATAGATAGGATCACTAAGAAATAAACAATCACAAGAGACACATCATTTATCTTGGGAAACCGTCATGGGGGAGAAAACCCAACAAAAACTTCATTAATATAGATAGCCAATACAATGCCAAGAGATAACTCAAACAATACAGAAGTTTCTCTCCCAAGAATGTGCCTCTCTCTCTCTCTCTTCTTTATTCTCCAACTGCAGCTCCAAACTTACACTCTGATGAACAAGTGAGTGTGTGTTCAAATGAGGTGATGGCCTCTCTTATTTATACAATCTGGCAGGTGTGAATGGAAGTGTCTTTTCACTGGCAGGGCCGACTTCTCATTTTGGGTGGTTATAACCACCTTTAATTAATCTGGGGGCTGACTTCTCATTTATCCTATTACAATTAGGGTTTGAACAATCCGCAAAAGGGGATTTGGTCATTTACAATACCCTACATGATCAATCCACAACAAGGGATTGATCTAATGAATAATATATCAATAATAAATAGAATACTCTTTGTAGTTACAATATTTCAACACTCCCCCTTAACAAGAAGGGTATTCTACAACAACATCATATGAGAGAGAGGACAACATCATCAACAACATATTGTAACATTGACTGGCATATCTATAAGTCATTAGAATTTTTTCTCATCATCAATATAATTATTCCCAACAGAGAGCTGGAATGATATCATCATTTGCATCAACATGGATTAGTATAAACTAATGCATCATCATCATAGCATGAGGTTGGTCACATCATCACAACACGAGGCTAGCACATCATCACAGCACGAGGTTGGCACATCATCACATCATGAGGCTGGCACATAATCACAACAATTAAGTTGGCACATCATCACAACAATTAAGCTGGTACATCATCGCACCAATTAAGCTAGCACATCATCACACCAATTAAGCTGGCACATCATCACAACAATTAAGCTGGAACATCACACTACTCCCCCTTTCGAGGGAGGTCCTTTCGGACTATACCAAGTTTATCTCGAAAGTGATCAAACTTTACACGAGATAGAGGCTTGGTCAACACATCATCAACCTGTTCATCCATGCTAACATATTGGAGTTGTATGGCTCCTCTCTGCACCATGTCATGGATGTACTGATATCATATCTCTATGTGTTTTGACTTGTCATGAAATACATGATTCTTTGTCATCTTTATGCAGCTCTGGTTATCAAATAGGATCATGGTTGCTTCCATCTATAGGTCAAATAGACCTATCAACAACTTCTGAAGCCATATGGCTTCACAACTGACAGAACATGCAACAATGTATTCTGCTTCTGATGTGCTGAGAGAAATGATTGATTGCTTCCTACTCTTCCATGAGATCATGGCTGACCCCAAACTGTAACAACATCATGAAGTGCTCTTCATGCCAAAGACACTTCCAGCCCAATCTGAATCAGTGTACTCACTCAATGTGAAGTCATGATATCCATCATAACTATGACCACAATCTAATGTACCCTTAAGGTACCTCATCACATGTTTTGCAACAACTAGGTGAACATGTTTGGGTTCTACCAAAAACTGACTCAAAGTGTTCATAGAAAAAAAATATCTAGTTTGGTGTTCATCAGATACATCATCGATCCAATGGTTTGTCTATACACCATGGCATCAATTAATTCTGACGAAGTGTCAACTTGAAGCTTCAGCTTTGTTTCCATGGGTGTATTCATGGACTTGCAATCCAACATATCAAATCTCTTTAGGATTTCAACTGCATACTTCCCTTGGTTAAGGAAGATCCTCTCTTAGCTCTGCCATACCTCAAGACCTAAGAAACAATGCATTAGGCCAAGGTATTTCATCTCAAATTCTGTAGCGAACTTCTTCTTACATTTGGTGAGGAGATTTTATTCTCCAGTTAAGAATAAGTCATCCACATACAACAAAAATACAACCGGTTCATCATTCATAACCTTGAAGTAGAGGTTAGAATCAAATTTACTCTTGGTAAATCCCAAGCTCATCAGAAACCTGTCTATCCTTCCATACCAAGCTCTAGGAGCTTTCTTCAATCCATACATAGCCTTCTTCAACTTGCAAACATGAGTCTTCCTGTCTTCAACTTCAAATCCTTTAGGTTGTTCTATATACACTTCTTCTTCAATGACACCATTTAGGAAAGTTGTCTTTACGTCCATTTGGTGTAACTTCCACTTCATCTTAGCTGCAAGGGCTATGATGGTTCTGATCGAAGTGTATTTGGATACATGAGAAAATTTCTCTTCATATTCAATGCCTTCCTTTTGAGAAAATCCATGAGCAACAAACCTTGCTTTGTACTTCTCAATACTTCCATCGACAACATGTTTTATTTTGAAAATCCATTTGGAAGATACCACATCCTTGTTCTTCAATCTGGGAACTATTTCCCATAAATCATTCTTTATTATGGATTGGTATTCTTTTGTCATTGCATCTGCCCATTCTTTCTTCTGAATGGCTTCTTCAAAGAAGGTAGTCTCCTTCTCTAAGATATCACACATCAAATCCATATAACTGGAGAATGGCTTAGGTCTCTTTACTTGTCTCATGGTTCCTTCGGGACACCATACTTCTCTCCATCTTGAATGAGTTCCCCTGCCCAAGCTGGATTTCTCTTGTGGGAGATCGTCATCTGGGGAGGTTCTTGAAATTATACTATGTCATGATCTTCTAGAATTTCCTCATCAGAGGAAGCTATGACTTCCCTCATTGGTTCTGTAACTCTGGGAGCTACAGGTTCCTCCTCATATACTTCTTCAAGATGGCATCTTCTGGATTTCTTGAGTGTTGCATATTCATAAAAGGTCACATCCCTACTGATCTCAATATGATGGTGACCTGGTATATAAACTCTGAAGGACTTGGAGACCTCACAGTATCCAACAAATATTCCCTTCTTTCCTGAAGAGTCCATCTTGTTTCTATTCTCTTTTGGAATATGTACAAATATTGGGCAACCAAATATTTTGAGATGGCTTACTTATGGCTTCTTTCCGGATAACATCTCTTCTAGGGTCTTGAACCCAAGTGCACTATGGGAAAATTCATTTTGTACATATACTGTTGTTTTTGCTACTTCTTCCCATAAGCACATTGGAAGATCTTGATCATGGATCATGGTATTCACTACTTCCATTACAGTTCTATTCTTTGTTTCTGCTACACCATTTTGTTCAGGATTGTAAGGAGTGGTGAGCTCCCTCTTAATCCTGACATATTTGCAATAGTTTACAAACTCTTTTGAGGTGTATTCTCCTCCATTATCTGACCTGAGTATCTTGATCTTTCTTTCAGAAAGATTCTCTATCAAGGCTTTGAATTCCTTGAATTTACTAAACACTTCATCTTTTGATTTCAAAAGGTAAACCCAGGTTTTACGATAATAATCATCAATAAAAGATACATAGTATGCATACCCATTGATGGAGGATGGTGGAATTGTGTAACGACCCTAATTGAATAAATGATTAAATATTGCAAAGCAAAGTTAATTAAAGAAAATAAGTGTGATTAATTAAGTAATAATAAAACTAAAGATTACATTTAATGACTTGTGACATAAATTTAAGAGATAAATAAAAAAATGAGATAACAGGGATTGCGTATGCTGCAGAGGGTAGCGTATGCAGGGAGAGAAGCCCAAAAATCCCGAGAGGATAAAAATGTTAATGAAGAAACGAAGGACAGAGGACGGGGGTGGTTGAGGAGTGAATGCATGAGTTGGCAGGGAGGAATAAGGGAGGAAAGAGGGGGATGTGCGCACCATTCGGGGGGTGAAGGAGGGGATGGATGCGGGAAACTGTTGTTTTTCCATCGGCAGAGAGCCGAGAGCTTTACTGTGATATGTGTGCTTATATTGAGACACGAGACCTACTGGTTATGACATATTGATCAGGGAGGCACCAAGTTGCTAGAGGTTTTGGGCACGGGGGCCAGGATATCCGTAGATATCCTGGAGCTAGGTCGTTTTCCTAGTTGGCAGGGTGGACATTAGTTTTGGGCAGTTTTTCTGTGTCTGTGGTAGGACTGGACTGTGTAGCAGAGAGAAAGGTAGCAGGCAACATAAATTAGCATCAGAACCAGGTACCTTGTCAAGTTATGTATTTATTTCTTTCTGCCATGAAATCAATATCTATTGATAAATCTAAGCTACTGAAGTTTTTGTTATAAAAATCAATATTATGCTTGAAAGTTATTGTTTCAGTTTATTTCATAAAATGTTATGAGACTTAATGATGTTCAGAAATATATGGGCATTACATATGGTATCAGAGCGTCTTAGTTCGAAATCTGGGCCTAAGGGCCAAAATCCCAAACGATTAACTCCAGCCACGCTTAACCTGTAAGAAACAAATGTCATTTGTGTCTTAATAGATTGTGTCGAGCAACATTCAGCTTGACCAAACATGACTGATATGGTGTATGGCATATTACCGGGATGATTTGAAAGTTCATTCAAAATTGAGGGAAGGACGATTCAAACATACCATACAAGTCTTTGAACTATGTAGGATGTATGACATGATATCTTTGAATCCAAAAACGTGTTTATTTCTATATTATAAGGGAGAATACTAGGCCATATTGTGAGTAAAGAAAGCATATACATTGATCCAGAAAGGGGTAAGGAAATAAATTACTTAAATCCCCCTATGTCTTGAAAAGGAGTATAATATTTCTTTGGAAAGATAAGTTTTGAATGAATATTTGTTCTAGATTATGCCACGATTGTTAAGACAATACATAGTTTACTAAAGGAGGATACGAAATTTGAATGAACATCGGAAATTCAAAAGGTTTTTACAGAAATCAAACATGCAATCACTACTACCCCTGTTCTTATTAGTCCCAATTTTGATAAAAAAATTCATATTATATTAGAGGAAACCATTGCTTCCATACTCATCAATTTCATGAATATGAAAGTTCATGACCAAAATTGAAGTTGTAAATATTTATCCTCCTAATACAACTAATGTCGTCATACAGAGTTCAACTTTAGCATCATCTGAACGGTATAAGGATATACTATTTTATGTGACGTCTAGCCAATTTCCTCTGGGAATGTGTTCTAAAGAGAAAATGTACTCAAGGTAGCACCCCTATATTATCCAAGCAAATGGTC
>ML783613.1:288527-329992 GCA_009831015.1 Picea engelmannii | reverse complement strand
GTGGGTGTATGTAACGACCCTAATTGAATAAATGATTAAAGATTACAAAGCAAAGTTAATTAAAGAAAATAAGTGTGATTAATTAAGTAATAATCAAACTGAAGATTACATTTAATGACTTGTGACATAAATTTAAGAGATAAGTAAAAAAATGAGATAACAGGGATTGCGTATGCTGCAGAGGGTGGCGTATGTAGGGCGAGAAGCCCAGAAATCGCGAGAGGATAAAAATGTTAATGAAGAAATGAAGGACAGAGGACAGGGGTGGTTGAGGAGTGAATGCATGAGTTGGCAGGGAGGAATAAGGGAGGAAAGAGGGGGATGTGCGCACCATTCGGGGGGTGAAGGAGGGGATGGATGCGAGAAACTGTTGTTTTGCCATCGACAGAGAGCCGAGAGCTTTACTGTGATATGTGTGCTCAGATTGAGACACGAGACCTACTGGTTATGACATATTGATCAGGGAGGCACCGAGTTGCTAGAGGTTTTGGGCACGGGGGCCAGGATATCCATAGATATCCTGGAGCTAGGTCGTTTTCCTAGTTGGCAGGGTGGACATTATTTTTGGGCAGTTTTTTTGTGTCTGTGGAAGGACTGGACTGTGTAGCAGAGAGCAAGGCAGCAGGCAACATAAATTAGCATCAGAACCAGGTACCTTGTCAAGTTATGTATTTATTTCTTTCTGCCATGAAATCAGTATCTATTGATAAATCTAAGCTACTGAAGTTTTTGTTATAAAAATCAATATTATGCTTGAAAGTTATTGTTTTAGTTTATTTCATAAAATGTTATGAGACTTAATGATGTTCAGAAATATATGGGCATTACAAATTGGTCCACACACATCTGAGTGAATGAGTTCTAAGACTCCTTCTGCTTTACTGTCTCTCTTCGAAAAAGGGTTGTTGATGTTATTCCCTTGTGCACATCCATTGCACACACCTTCATGGTCAACCTTGAGTTCTGGTAGACCTGTGACTACCTTGCATACATACGATAATGCCTTGTAGTTTATGTGGGATAATATTTTATGCCAAAGTTCACATGGATTCTCAATGGCGTGGGTCATGATTGCTTCTAAGTGACCCTTTAGCTTATACAAGCCACCTTCTTCTTTTCCAATAACGATTGCTTCTTTCATGGTTTTTCCTTTAGCCCACATAAGAACTTCTCCATCCATGAAGGAAATTCTAAAGCCTTTATTTTCTAAAGATGATATGGAGAGTAGGTTCTTTGTCAAACTTGGTACATAGAGTACATCCTTCATCTTCATTGGAGTCCCTGAATTAAGCTTGTAGTTTGATTCTCCTACTCCCTTGATAGGGTATTGATAATCATCTCCAAGTGTAACTTTCTAAAAAAATTTATTTTCTAAAAGGCAAGAGAGAATATCTCTTTGACCTGTCATGTGCTTGGAAGCACCACTATCAATGAGCCAAGTGTCATCTCTAGGTGATACTGATCCTGAGAGGGCCAAGATTAAGACATAGTCGTCAATTCGTTATTTTATCGTCTTCGTGTTTGGCTCTTCATATTCAACTACATGGGCATGATACCTCTTGTTTTTCCTCTTGTATTCTTCTCGTCTAGCTGGAAAATGTCTCGCAATATGTCCCATCTTGTCACAATGGTAACATTGGTAAGATGAGAAGTATCTTTCTTTTCTTTGTCCTTTCTTCTGGAATTTCTTTGGTTGAGATTAATTATGTATGATTTTGTTTTGGGTTTGAGACTCTTTATGAGTTTCTTTCTTGAAATAACACTTCTTTCATCCTCCTTTAGTGTGAGTATCTAGGGCTTTGTCTTCATCTCTTTATAGTAAATCTTCTCGGTTAGCTACTCTTGATTCTTCTTGAATAAATTCTTTCCAAAGACAGTCAAATTTTAGTTTCTTCGTTCTGGCACAAATAGTTTGGATGAATGCATCCCATGGTATTGTGAGACCATTAAGGGTTGTCATTATGAGTTCGTCTTCATCTATAGTATCTCCAATTGCTTCTAATTGTTCTTTGAATTGAGATATTCTGGAGAAATATTCCTGGATCGATTCTCCTTTCTGCATCCTTGTATTCTTGAGTTGAGTTCTTAGATTCATCTTCCGATTTATGTTCTTTCCTTCATATAACCTGGTTAGGGCCTCAAACATTTCTTTTGGAGTCTTCTTTGAAGACACTCGAGGAATCAAGTGATCTTTGATAGAATCTGCAATGATTCTTTTGGCCCTAATTATGTCCTTTTGGTGTTTTTCTTTATCTACAGCATCGACGGGTTCTGGTACTTCTTCTTTGACGAATCTTGCTAGGTCATTCTCTTCAAGAATGATTCCAATCCTATACTTCCAGGCATGGAATTTTTACACACCTTCTAGATTGTCAACAAGCTTAGTGCTTGTAGACATCTTTTACGTGGAGCTAGGAAAATGACCAAAAAATGAAAATGCTCATAATTGAATTTTGAACTTACCAGGAGGTGTGCTTGGTTGAGGAGAGTAGCTTGGTGTGTTTAGATTTCATAAAATCTAACTTTTACCCCTCCAAACTTGATCTATGGATTTATGGACTGGTGCTTCTAGTTTTCTGGTACTTCTAGTACTCTGGTACTTCTGGTTTTTTGGTACTTCTGGTACTTTGTGAAAACTAGGGTTTCACTTTCTGGGAGATATACCCACTGAAAATTTGTTTGAGGATGCCAAATTGATCCTTGAGGAAGGGCACACTTTTCTAGATGGCTTTGGGAATTAAATTCTTCTTCAATAAAAATCTCTAATTTGTATGTACAACAACAATGACATTTTTCTCTTTTTCTTGTGAAATATGCTCTCTTCAGCTTAGCTCTGATACCATGTTAAGGTTTAAGCTATTATTAGGTTTCTTTTAAATTCACTAGATAACCATATCATAGATAGGATCACTAAGAAATACACAATCACAAGAGACAGATCATTTATCTTGGGAAACCCTCATGGAGGAGAAAACCTAGCAAAAACTTTCTTAATATAGATAGACAATACAATGCCAAGAGATAACTCGAACAATACATAAAGTCCTCTCCCAAGAATGCGCCTCTCTCTCTCTCTTCTTTCTTCTCCAACTGCAACTCCAAACTTGCACTCTGATGAACAAGTGAGTGTGTGTTCAAATGAGGTGTTGACCTCTCTTATTTATACAGTCTGGCAGGTGTGAATGGAGGTGTCTTTTCACTAGCAGGGCTGACTTTTCATTCTGGGTGGTTAATACCACCTTTACTTAATCTGGGGGCCGAATTCTCATTCAACCTATTACAATTAGGGTTTGACCAATCCGCAAAAGGGAATTTGGTCATTTACAATACCCGACATGATCAATCTACAACAGGGGATTGATTTAATGAATAATACATCAATAATAAATAGAATACTCTTTGCAGTTACAATATTTCAACATTTGTATCAACGATGGGAATTAGAGACGGTGACATTTCTTAATAATACAATAGGTAAGAAACTTATTACTACGACCGTTGAAATTTGTAAGTATGCCGGTAGAAATTTGGCACTTTGTCGCCTCCTCGTGTATTTATTCTCTCGACCTGGTAAGTTGATCTACCAATTCTTCCTTTCTTTTCTTGTCATGTGCTTCCTCCCGAGTTGGATATCATTTACTTTGGTAATTTAATACATTGGTAAGCCTTTCCAAGTCCCTTCTTGTTTGGCATCGCCTTATTTTTAAGAATGTTTATTATTATTTTTATAATCAGATCCATCGCTAATGGCGCTCTTCTTACCATTGGTATGGATCCCATGGCTTGTTGAACCTTGAATTATGGTTAGTGCCAATGAGTAGTGGGAGTAAATCTTTCTTTCTAATTTAAACTGACAGCTTCACTTATTAATTTATTAGTATTCCATGAATGGAGTGAATTCATCATATAGAGTTTGATTTAGATTGATCCACGACAATTGTTGACTTCCAGTGGCGTGCACATGCATGTGATTGTGTTCTTGTCTACCGTAATGATGGAATTGATGAAGAATTACGTGTATTATCTAAATATTGTTATCTAATAAAAAGTGAGAATATCTCAATATTCTCATACTTAACGACTAATGTCTATGAGATTATAAAATGATGCATAAATATTGTGTTGTTGGGTTGAATTAAAATTTAAAGAGCATTGAAATTCATACCTCAATGCACTCTTGATGATTTTCCAAATTTACTCTCTCATATCAACCTTACACCATGTTGACTTTTATTAGTTTATGTCCATTATCGTAAAAAATATAAATCATAGGTTTACATATACTTTTTGTGAATTTGAAAGTTAAGTACATCGAATTTAAGCTATAGTTTGTTGTCTTTTCTAGAATTTTAGAGTTAGTTTAAGTTCGTCATAAAACCCAAGTAATAAGGGAAAGCTCCCTTATTTGGTTGAAGGAAATAATAAGGATTCTTTTATGTTTAGGGTAAGTGATGATATTCCCTAGACGCCTCGTGCACAACGAAACTGTTATGTAAGGAATGATTTTGGAGGCTTTAGAATACTTGTGGGTGATAATTTATTAAGTTGTGATTGAATGTCAGACCTTAGATCTTGTGCAACGATTTAATTGACGACACTCTCGTGCCTCAACTCTAGGCAATGATTAATTTATGTTTTCGTTTAGTTTTCCTTACGCAACTTCTGTGTATAGTCGTTCACCTTACGCCTTCACGTATGTGGTCATGTGACGGGTTAGCAACCCTTGTGTGCTTCATCAATATACTAACAAATGAAGAATTAAAAACTTTTATTGCGCCATGAAGTTATTAACAAATGATTGTAGTAGACTACAAACTGCCTACGCAAAATGGAAATGTTATTTTATATGATGAGTTCTGTGAATGATTCTTCGAGAGCCAAGTTTACTTATGTTTTATTTTTCCTAATGTAGCTTAAAAAAAAAAGAAAAAAAAAAAACAATTGACTTGTTGTACGTATCTCGTTATCGTGACGGTGGGGTGTCACAAATGGTATCAGAGTAGGTTCAACCTCGCGACTGTGGATCGCCATGCTTTCCACCACAATAAACCCTTGAGTAATAAACTAGCTCTAATTAAAAATTTAACCTGCCCATGCGATAAGCACGGTTAAATGACACTGTAGATATTCACGACGTGGTGCTAGGGGAGGAGGCGCGACGCCTCCAGCATCATCCATGCCCGAGGGGTCTAACCCCCGGGGAGACGATCAGGTTTTCGGGCAGGAACAGATAGCTATGGATGATATGGTTGGGCTGATGAGGTCCTTTAAGCGGATGTCTGAGGCATTGATCAACCATCTGTACTGAGATGAGGCCAAGGCGCCTGTACCCCTGCGGGTCCACAATGGCCCAACCAGTACCATTAGCTTCACTGATAACTCAATAAGGATAAGTTCTCAAGTCCACGAGTGTCGCAGATGGCTTAGCCATTGAGGCATGGCTGGAGAGAAAGGAAATGTGCTTCACTCTTCGCGTTTATGACCTCCATCATGAAGGTTTGCACGACGGTCTTTCAACTGAAAGGGGAGTGCTCTTCTATGGTGGAAGACGCTCCTGCCACAAATGAACATGGTCTTCGAAGACATGTCGTGGGAACTGTTTGACAAATGGTTTCGAGAGAGGTATCTATCAGAGGAATTAATTGAGCCTCAACTCGATGAGTTCATCGCCTTGCGACAGGGCATCCGTACGGTGCCCAAGTACGAGGCTCATTTTATGGAGTTGCTTCGGTGTGCTCTGCACCTAAATACCAAGAAACTTAAGGTCAATAGGTTCGTGTTTGGACTTAATGTCAACATTCGTGAAAAGGTTAGGATTCTGATGCCTCAAACCTTGTATGATGTCATCCAGAAGGCCCTCATAGCAGAGGAGGAGCTTATCAATGGGGTTCAGAGTAGGAATCCAACGCGACTAGCAAGGAAGGTGTCATTTGGTGCACAACAGCGTTGACTATAGCAAAAATAGTTTAGGAATGTTCAACAAAACAAACCAGGGTTCCAGGCCAGTGGGTCATCAGCTTCTACTTCAAGTACCAGGAGTACTGGACCAAAGAAAGGGTGTTGGACATGTGGGGAAACACATTATCAGCGTGACTGCCCAGTGGAGAGGAACAAAGCATCTGGATCATCTGGACCCACTACCATGGGAGATTTGGGCAAGGCCCATTGGATTCAGGCAACAATGAATAACCGTTAGGAAGAGAACCAGTCGAATGTGATTGAGACGTCAGGTACCATCATTGACCAGACCCTTAGTATTTGATAGATCCTGGTGCTACCGAGAGTTTCATTTATGGAGCAACGCTAAAAATAATTAAGGTAAAGGCATTTGAATAGGATGATTTTAGCTTTGTAGAAATGGCTTCGGGATCCAAATAGAAGGTTGGTGGGAAGGTTACTGGTTGTAGCCTTAACCTGGGAGAGTTTGTCTCTAGGTCCAACCTATACATCACGATCTTAGGATCTTATGACGTCATGATTGGTATGGACTGGTTGGAATCGCATGATGCGATAATCAACTGTAAGATGAAACAATTGATCTTGGTCGATGACGAGGGGTAGACATGCATGATAGAAGGTCAGAACCAGGGAGTCTCCCTGAGTTTCATCTCTTCTTTGCAGCAAGAGCAAGTGCCAGGGATGTAAGCTTTATGCGATCCTTGCGTTAAACAAGAAGGGAGTAGAGGAAGGACTAGAACACCTTCTGGTGTTTAGAGAGTTTGCAGATGTCTTCCCTAAGGAGTTACCTGGGATTTTGATAGAGAGGGAATTGGAATTTACATAGACCTAAACCGGGGAATGAAACGATAGCAAGAACGCCTTATCAGATGTCAACCCCGGAGCTACAGGAGTTGAAAATTAAACTGAAGGAGTTGCTAGGCTTGGGACTTATACGTCCCAGTGTGTCACCATGGGGTGTGCCTATTATTTTAATATGGAAGAAGGATGGCTTGTGGGGACTCTGCATTGACTACCGTCAATTGAACAAGGAAATGATCAAGAATCATTATCAGTTGCCAAGGATTGATGATTTGTTTGATCAGTTGAAGGGTGCAACAATTTTTTCAAAGATCAACTTGAGATCAGGGTATCACCATTTACGGATCAAGGAGGAAGATATCCCTAAGACCTCCTTTAATACTAGGTTTGGACATTATGAGTTTACTATTTTACCATTTGGATTGATGAACGCCCCAGGGGTATTTATGAGTTTGATGAACGGGGTGTTTTGCGAATACTTGGGAAAGTTCGTCCAAGTATTCATTGATGATATTTTGATTTACTCTCAGACATTGGAGGAGCATGACGAACACTTGCACTTGGTACTACAATGTCTGCGAGAGAACAAATTGTATAGGAAATTGTCTAAATGCTTGTTTTATCAATCGAAGATTCACTACTTAGGGCATGTCATCTCCGACGAAGGTATCGCCAAGGATCCAGAAAAGGTCGAGGCTATTATGGAATGGCCTGAGGTAAAAAATGTCCCGGAAGTGCGTAGCTTCATGGGTTTAGAAGGATACTATCGACGGTTCGTCGAGGGTTTTTCGAAGATAGCAAATCCGATTACGGAATTGCAAAAGAAGAACAAGAAGTTTGTTTGGACCGAGAAATGCATGGAGGCATTTCAAAGGCTCAAGGATCTATTGACAACGACACCAATACTAAAGGTCCTTGACATGGACGCGGACTTATTGGTATGCACTGACGCATCCAAGGAAGGATTAGGTGGAGTCTTGATGCAAGATGGTTGAGTGATCGCTTACATCTCGAGGAAGTTGAGAAGGCATGAGGAGAACTCTGCGACACACGATTTGGAGTTGTTAGCCATTGTTTATGCCTTGAGAGTTTGGATACATTACCTGATTGGATGGAAATCCGAACTAAAAAAATGGACCACTGTGGACTACATCACATCTTTAAGCAAAGTGACTTGAACGCGCGACAATGATGTTGGTCGAAATTGCTTAGCGAGTACGATTTTGAGATTACTTACATAAAAGGTACAATGAACAGAGTGGCGGATGCATTGAGTCGAAGACCATGCATCTTTCGGTGATGCCTCTTCAAACGAATCTACGTGAAAAGATTCTAGCTTTATAGGGCGACGATGACTAGTACAAGGAGGCCAAGGATTTTATCTGACAGAACACAATGATGGTACCAATATTTGAAGGATTTACTATGGACGACGACAAACTATTGAGATTTAAAATTCAAATTTATGTACCACCCAATGACAAGTTGAGGATTTTGATCCTAAACGAGGCTCATAGAGCAGTGTACATGGATCCCCTGAGAGTCACAAAGATGAGGGAAGACCTTAAACCCTTATTCTTCAGGAAAGGAATGAAGGCAGACATAGTCAACTATGTGGAAAGATGTCTCGAATGTCAACAGGTGAAAGCTGAGCATAGACATCTGACAGGATTACTACAGCCACATGTTATTCCCAAATTGAATTGGGAGGTCATTTTGATGGATTTCATTGTTGGATTTCCACTAACGGTAAGGAGACACGACTCGATTTTGTGGTAGTCGACACTCTAATGAAGAGTGATCACTTTATTCCCATGCACATGACGTATCAGGAACCTGACATAGCTAGAGTTTTCATCAGTGAGATTGTGAGGCTATATGGTGTTCCTAAGAGGATTATCTCCAATCGAGGATCGGTGTTTACTGGATGATTTTGGACTAGTTTCCAAGAGGCCTTGGGAACCCAACTTAACTTTAGTACTGCGTATCAACTAGAGAAAGACGTGCATACCGAACAAACAAACCAAATCTTGGAGGATATGTTGCGCATGTATGTTATGGACCAACATAAGCGTTGGGAAGAATCCTTGCCACTGGTAGAATTTGCGTATAACAACAATTATCAAAGCACCATTAAGAGGGTGTCGTTCTAGTTTCTTTACGGGAAACCGTGTCGGATGCCTTTGAGTTGGGATCAACTTGAGGATAGGGTCCTGGTGGGGCCAGAAGCGATCCAAGAAATGGAAGACCAAATGAAAACCCTAATAGAAGGGATAAAGGAAGCGCAGGATCGACATAAGAGATATGTCGATTCCCGTCGTGTCGATCGTAGTTATGAAGTTTGCGATAGAGTCTTCTTGCGGGTGAAACTGCATAAGAGTTCGATTAAGTTTGGAAAGGGTGCTAAACTCTCTCCTAGGTTCATGGGATCCTACAAGATTGTGGAAAAGAGAGGGCTCATGGCCTACTGACTATCCTTGCCTGATCATTGAGGTGTATGCATGATTTCTTTCACATCTCTGTTTGGAGACATTATGTCAGTGATCCTACACATGTTATTGACATAAGTTCCTTGCAAGTATCTAATGAGGGTGCGCTCACGGCTGAGACAATTTGCATCCTGGACCATCGCATTTGACATCTATGACGTCAAACAGTAGATCAGGTCAAGGTCTAGTGGGACAACTATAGTCCGCACTCGACGACCTGGGAGGACGCATATGATATGCGTTAGCAGTTTCCATTTTTGTTTGATAGATAAACTTATGACATTGTGATACACTTTATTTGGACACTTATATACTGTGAAACTTTGGGACGCAGTTTAAAACAAGAGGGGGTGTATGTAACATCTCACTCTTACGCACACTGAGAGAAATTATTCTTTGAGGAGACTTGCTTGCAATTGATCTGAATTATTATGATATTTGTCGTTTGATTATGATTATGAGATATTATGGATGTGATGATATGTTATTTTGTTGTATTTACCTAGATAGGTGCTATTAACTGGATTCTCCTAAGTGTGCAGAACTTTGGACCTTGAGGATGCAGAGGCATCTGTTATCACTGAAATTTCGTCCACACATGGTTAAAAGAACTCAGCATTGTCAAACAGTGATGAAGGGACCTGAATTAATACCACAACATTCAAAATGGTCAAAAAACTATACAAAGTAGTGAAAAATTGAAGAGCGCTATGCAGACATTGGGCACATGCGCGCATGCACGTAACAAGAACGCAGAAATCGTGCATAGGCACACGATGCGCGATTGTTATCGCAAAAATACGCGCACCTGCTAAACGATGCATTTATGAGCGTGGTCTGCCTCCCACCCATTTATGGTTTAGCTCCCAAGCCAATTTGACCCTCAAATCCAGACTGGACCCGACTGGTGGGTTGGTCAAAGACCTAAGAATGCCCTAATTGGCCTCTTTTCACACTACAAAGCAGTTAAACAATAACCCAAATGAATGCTATAAAAAGACATGGATGCACCTCATTTTCTCAAGGAATTCAAAGTAATGTTATGCTTCCTCTATTGTTTTGAGGACTCCATCCTTGACAAGAGTATATTGGCACCATTACATTGGACAATCCACCTCACCATTGACTGGATTTGTAAAGAGTTATTTCATCACCATTTTCCATTTTTCTTTTTTGTAAGAAGAGCTAGCTAGTGAGGGTCCAAGAGCCTTCCCTTGGAGGAAGAAGGGACTCATAGTCCCCTTTCTTCTTGGTGCTTTGTTTTCACTAATAGATCAGCCTCAAACATTGGTGACATGGGTCTTATGGTTCTTTTTGTTTCTATGTCCCTATGCTCATGAATTTAGTTTTTATTGCATCTCTTAGTTTAATTCTTGATTGTAGCTTTTATTTTCTTTCCCTAACTCTTTTCCTTGCAGCTGTCCTGCTCAGCAGACCCAACTGAGCTTGCAAGCACCTCTATTTTGCTCACCAAGGTGACGAAAGAGGTGCAACATATTAACGACTCCACTGGGGAAAGGTATCAATTTCCTACATCATTTGGGTTTTTCTTGCTCTTCTTTTAGTTTGTTTAACTTGCAGGTGCACTAACCGGCCTAAGCCGACCTGCTAACCAACCAATTCCAAGTTGAATTGAGAGAAATTCATTCGGATTTTTCATTCTCGGCCATGTTCCATATATGCGTGGGTTTTTAAGCCCACAGACACGCATCGTGCGCCCATGCACTTGATTTATGATTCTGTTCTGCTCACGTGCGCTTATTGACTTGTCTTTGTTCGTGCGCATGCGCTCTATGCGCCTCTGTCTCCACTGGGACCCACGCATCTGTGAAAAATTTCACATTGTAAAGTTGTTGAGATGTGGGGAAGGCCATTTGCCTTCTTAAAAATGATGTCAAGCATGTTTTAAAGCTGCACCACACTTAGTCCCCTCATCATATAAAGGGGTTAGTCAAAAAAACACATAGGCATTTAGGAGGATAAAATCAATTTCCCTTCTTTGCTTTTTTCCACATGGATGGCTTATTTTGACTCAAAAAGATAAGTTGGAAATAATTTTTAATCACATTTAACTTGAATTGGAACTAGAAGTTGAATAACAATCACTTAGTATGCTCTTCTCTCGCGCCTCCAAGCGATCTTGAGAATCAGAAAAAGATTGTGAAAAGATTTCATCTCCCTTAAGAACATTAAAACCTTTAGGAGAGGACAACAACCCTTCTTGGGACTCCTCTTAGTTTGTTTTTCTTCAAACACATATTAATATTGTAACGGGCCCATACATGCCCACATGATACAAAGATAGGATAGTGTTTGAATTTTTTCTTTCTTAGATCAAAACACTAGGGAAGTTTAAAGGTTTGTAACGGGCCCATACATGCCCACATGTTCAATCTAGGATAGTTTCAAAGCTTTTCTTAGATTACATCACAATAGGGAGTTAAAGGGATAGTAACGGACCCACATGTCCACATGCTAGCTTCTTAGGGACTTTTGAATTACGCAAGGTTGTACCAAAGGCACTTAGTTAATTAGGTAATCAAACACTTGTAAGGACCAAGCGAAGTCCACATGCAGCAAGGTGACACCTAATTCACTAAAAATTGGCACACTTTCACTCACACACAAAAGTCACTTATCACTCACATAACTTCTTCTTGAAATGTGGAGGTCAAAGTAAGTTTCCTTCAAAGGGATTCCAAAAATAACCCACCCTTTTCTTGACGAGACTATCCACTCCCATTTTTAATCAGCGAGGTTGGTTTGCACCCCCAACCTGCCAAAACAACTACATCTAAAATATTTCTAAAAACTCACTAATTTTTCCTCCACAGGAGGAGCAAAAAGAAATTTTTTAGTCTAGGTAGGATTTCGGGGATAGGCATCCAAATAACTCCCCGTTATCTGGTTCTCACATTATCAAAACATAGAAGTTGTCAAATAGGGAACTGAAAATCCTCCAAGTCAAGTGTTCCTAATACCATAAGGCAGAGAGATACCCGTGAAGGGTTGAAGGCCGAGGTCTGGTTGTTCTGTGCGTCCCCCCTTGAGGCACCCACCTCTTGGACGGGATCCAGCCCGTGACCCATTTCTTAGGCCAAAAATCTAAATGCCGCACTTTGACCGAGGTACCTAGTGACCAATTTTAGGACATCTACCCAGGTGGCAATTGTGGGTTGCAATTGCACCTTGATTGGATTTTGTGTGGCTATTGGGAAATATTGCCAGCTCTTTTGGGATATGCCCCCTTTACCCCTCATTATAACCAATTATTTCATCCTTCACTAGTTTCTCTTCCAGTGACTTCAGACCCCACTGTTGAGTACTATTGGAAGGTCTAGTGCTATTTGAGAGGAAGGACGTTACGTCTTCTAGGACACGAGCATTTTCTTTCTTTTGATTCCCCATGTGGACAAAACCCACTTACCCATATATATGCTTCTTAACATGTTATGTATGATGCACATCTGATTACAGTTTGATTTGGATATATATATTGTGTAAACATTCAACGCAACGGCTCTTGTTTCTATATTACTCTCACCACTTTTTGCACACATTCACACAACTAGTCTAACATCGTAGGGGAACCACAGAACCCCCGTCATTCGCGACGCTTGCTAAACCTCCCTCCTATCCTAGGGGGAGTGTCTGGTCATGCCCGCTCATCGACACCTCCTTCACACACTCCTGTGAGTGCTGCGATTTTAGGATCATCTTTGCTTGGTTCTACATTACTTGGGTCAACTTCCCAAGGTCATCCGTTCACTCACTCTCCTTTACACGGAAGCGGGGGACCCACTTCCTCTCAAGGAGGCAGTACCAACCCACCTAGCCCCCCTCAAGGGTCAAGTTCACAACACACTATGGTCGGAGCTAATCCTCCCCCCCCACTGCAGATGTCATATTTGGCCTCTCTCAACATACCGGATCTCAACAAACTCACCAATGATCCTATATTGCATGATCCCACATGGCCTGCAATGCCAACCAAACTACCTTCAAACATACCAAAGTTTGAAGGAAAGGCAGGCGATGACCCTGCCAACCATGTCATTACCTTTCACCTATGGTGCTCCTCCAATAACATTATGGATGATTCCATCAGACTACGATTATTTCAACGCACACTCACTGGCCCATCAGCCAAATGGTATGTTGAAGAAAAATCAGGGTCCCACGCAAGTTTTGAGTCATTGGCCAAAGAATTCTTGACCTTTTTCCAATTACCCATCCGCTACGACAATGGTCTAGAACTACTTTCTAATTTCAAACAAACCTCAACCACACACATCGCTGACCACATTCACGAGTGGCGTAGGCGACGTAGTTTGTGCAAAGCAGAAACCTCCAAGCAACAATGTCTCGACTGGTTTCTTAGATCACTTGTCTCTCTCCTTGGTAAGGATGTAGCTTTCACCTTCCCTCAATCTAAACAAGAAGCCATCAGTAAGGCCCAATAGTATGACCTCATCTATGCACAGTCAGGGTACTTATACACTGTACTTCCTGATCTTCCAAAACCTGTGCCATTTGGCCATGACAAACCTGGGATGTCTCATTCAACAGATGAGCTGATTGGTGCTACCACTCACCATGGTCCAAAACCCCAACCACCACCGATGTATGGAACACCTCAATACCCACCGGCATACGGGGGCACTTCTTATTACCCCCCACCCCCTTATCAATAGCCATACCCTGTTTCTATACTCCCACCCATCAGTGGACCACCACCGGCACCTCCCATACATCCACCTATTCCAACAAACAGTGGTACTCCCTCAACCTCAGCTTATAGTACTAGCGAAATCACTATGCCTTCCTATGTACCTTATGGGTCGGTATCACCATAGAATCCGTACTTCCCATTTTCTGGTCCTCCACAACCCATGGCTCCCCCACATCCTCATGTGGGGGTGAATTTTGTTCAACCCTATGCTGTTCAACAATACCAAAATTTTGAACAGTTGAATACAGCCAATCTAACCCATCCATCAAACAATGCCAAGAAGAAAGGAAGGAACAAGAATAACAACCCAGGTCAGGGCAGGAATCAACCCCCATAGCACCAACCCACTGGGGGCAACCAGACCCAAGGGAACCAAAACCCCCAAGGGGGAAATAATAATAAACGCCAAGGGAGAAATAATGTTAAAACCATATTCCCTTGTGCCCTTTGTGGTGAGTTCGGCCATTACACTCATCATTGCCCCCAGATCGCTGATTTCAAACGGTTGAAAGACTCTGGTAGTCTTCCCCATTCTCCTGCATAGCTTGCCCCTTAGCAAGCACCACAACAATACATGCAACAACCCCCTCCCGCCGTGCTGTAAAATCCTATTCCACATCAAGGTGTGATAAACACCCAACAGGACACACAACATCCCCCACCTCAGGTGGGACAATACCTCAACCCCAACAATCCAGCAGATCATACAATTCTCCTCACAAGTGAGGAAGAAATCCTTCTGCAAACACGGAATCTTCAGTATCATGCACCCGCCGAGTCTCCTCCCATCCCTCCAGAGACCAACCTTACACCGACGGGACCCCCATTGGTGATCCCTCGCCCTTCCTCCGAACCACCGCTTCGCATCCCTCGCATCCCATTGTGCAGGAATGTCCACAACCCACAGGCTCGGGCAACTCATAATTATAGTTTGGTAGATGACTTAGCACAATCCCTGGCTGCCATGTCAGTCTTGGAAGTCCTCCAGAATTGTCCTACTTAGCGGAAATCATTACTTTCTTCCTTGGGGGAAATCGACCCTGCAGATACCCGACTCATTACCTTTGATCTTGACAGCGGAGAACCTCGTCTTCTCGCCTTGATCACTTTTCAAATACCAGTGAAAATACGGAACATCACAGTTCATCAGTGTATCATCGATGAAGGTGCATCTACATGCATTATGTCCAAAACGGTATGGTAGAAACTTGGTTCCCCAGAACTCATACCCTCTGCCATCACATTACGAGCTTATGACGGATGACCATCCTCTCCTGAAGGGCTCTTCCAAAATGTCCCCATCGAACTTGGGGGCAAGACTATTCTCATCGATATCGAAGTTATCGATGCCCCACTCGATTGTAATATCATGTTTGGTCGTAGCTACATGTACGCTATGAAGGCAATGGCCTCTTCCGTCTTTCGGACAATGATGTTCCCTCATAACGGGAAGATCGTTACCATTGACAAAGTCTCACATTATGAGCCTAACCCATCTGCCAACATCGATAAAATTCTTCCTCTCATCCACACAAGCCACGAAGCATATCCACTCGTCGAGATGGGTCCTGGGATTTTTAAAGATCCATCCTTGTTAGGAACATACCATGGAGCACCACCACTCCTGCATCCTTCCAATCAAGTGTGCGTCATATCGTCTAACGGAACTAACACAGAGGATACCCTTCCTCCTACAGAGGCTTCTGTCATATATGACGTCCCACTCGTCATAGAAATCCTCCCTCCAGAACCTCCTGGACACTCGTCGACCTCGCCAGTCCACGAATCCACCTCTTCCCAAGGACATGTCCCGTTTGGGAGACAATTCCCCAAGCCATCACTCAAATTCCCTTCTTTTACCCTCCACCAGGTATCGAAGCTTTTCAGGTAGCCGCAACGCTCACACTACCTAATATGGTGTTAGCAATCCCAGTTTGGTATTTACACCCACCAGAGATGCTCCCTCGACCATCCCTTCCACCCCAAAAAGAAGTAATCCCCATGACGATTCCCATTCTTACTCCAACCACACCCCCAATCACTAACCCTCCTGCCATAGCTGGGGGCAGGAGAAAGAAGAAGGAGCCCACATCTCCACTTCCTCCATGCATCCCACCACCTTGCGCACTATGTGAGAAAGAGGGCCACCAAACCAACAACTGTCCATCACTACCAGAATTACGGAATTTGATCCCACTCAATCAAACTCCCCCAACACCCGCCACTACAGCAAGTCCCGCCACTACCACCCCCCCTTCTAGTAGTAAAGGGTTGAGGACCAAATACGCATGTTCTATATGTTCCGAATATGGCCATTATACCCACCATTTCCCAACATTGCCACACTTCCGGCAGACATTAGCCGCAGTGCGCCAGAACTTCCAGAGCAACCCCAATCCTGCTACGTCCTCCTCAACAAATATCACTGACATCCGTTATGTCACCACTTCAGTCAATGAACATATGAGACACCCTTGCTCTCTTTGTGATTCATTATCTCATTTTACATACTAGTGTCCTATGATCCTTGAATACAGGCAACGTCAATTGACCCTACTTCATCGACCCGCAGAGGCGATAATTGACATTACCTCGTCACTAGAGGATCTTCATGTCATTTCTCCCGAACCCGAGGCACTCCCGATGCCTCCATGGTTCTTACATGACGTATCTGAGGATTCACCCCCCAACCCCCCTAACTCTCTTTCTCATTCCCCTCCAGACAGCCTCCACCTAACCACTACGGCTACCCCTCAGTACTTCAATATATGGTTTATGTCGAGTGAACCCTCACCATCTCCTAACATTGTTCCCCCTGTTTCTTCACCAGGGGGCAACCACACGATCACTGTCACCGAGATCACTCCTCACGACCCCTTATATTCCCATCACTTCCAATGCGACGAAGAAATACTCAAAGAGTTAAACCACCCAGACTCTCCCTGGGATGCGCTACACCATCGTGCACTCTTCTCTCCATAGGAAGCCTCCATGCCTCCTCACCAAAACCCCATTTACACGGTCGAAACCAAGGATTTTATCCCATCAGGGCCTATCGATTGGTTCAAAAATCCCATTCCCGCCCCTGATGATTTTGAAGAAGGCAACATGGCCAAAATTTCCCCCACCATCAAAATCAGCATTTCCATTACAAATGGCATCGTCGAAGAAATCACCATTGGAGCTGCTTGCACTCCTCAGGAAATCGCCGCATATAAAGCCCTCTTCTAGGAATATAGGGATATTTTCACCTGGTCATACACGGAAATGCCTGGCCTCGATCCCTCTATTGTCGAACATTGCATCGACACTTGGCCCAACATTACGCCAGTTCGCCAAAAACAACGACCGCTACACCCATCCAAAGTCGCGTCTATCAAAGCCAAAATTGACAAATTACACGTTGTCGGTTTCATTTACCCCATCGCTTATACCTCATGGGTTTCCAACCCTGTACCCGTTAACAAAAAATAGGGCACTGTCCTCGTTTGCACAGACTTTCCCGATCTCAATCACGCATGTCCCAAAGACAACTTTCCAATGCCTTTCATCGATCAAATTATTGACGACTGCACCGGCCACGAGGCTCTCTCCTTTATGGACGGATTCTCTGGTTATAATCAAATTCAAATCCACCCAGCCGATCAGTATAAAATCGCATTCACTACCCCGTGGGGTACTTTTTCATATCGTGTCATGCCTTTTGGCTTAAAGAATGCCGGCGCAACTTTCTAGCGGGCTATGACATACATCTTTCATGATCTGGCCCACATCATCCTCACCTACTTGGATGACCTCACAACTCGATCTAAGAAATGCACCCAACATATCAATGATTTACGAATCATCTTTCAACAGTGTCGTCAGTACAACATCCGCTTGAATCCTCTCAAGTGTGTGTTATGTGTCACCGCAGGGAACCTCCTTAGTTTTATTGTTTCCCAAAGCGGTATTACCGTAGACCCCCTCAAAGTCCAAGATATCACCAAAATTCCACCTCCCCGGAATTTACGACAACTTCAGAGTCTACAGGGCAAAGATAACTTTCTTAGACGCTTTGTCCCAGATTACGCCATACGCGCACATGGTTTCCTTCACTTACTACGGCACAACATCCCATTTCACTAGGACGACCACGTCCAATAGTCCTTTGACGATCTTAAAACATCGCTTTCAAATGCACCCTTAATTAGTGCACCTGACTACAATCGCGACTATATCCTCTACGTATCAACATCAGTTGTATCAGTAGCCGACGTCCTCATCCAGCTAGGGGATGACAATCATGAGCATGTCATTTATTATGTTAGTAAAAACTTCTCAGGGCCACCCTTGAAGTATAAACACAAAGAGAAACTTTCTCTTGCAGTCGTCCTCGCAGTCCAGAAACTGCGCCACTACATTCTACTTCGCACAACAAAATTCGTCGCAGATTCCAACCCTATGCAGTACTTGCTCAGTCGTCGGCAAGTTAACGACAAATTTTCTCGATGGATCATTATCCTTTAGGAGTACGACCTCGAGTTCTCAACACCTAAGAGTAAGAAGGCCCTCGTTCTCACTGAACTTGTCACAACCCTCCCCTCTGACACCACCAGTGCCCCCGTCAACACCGACTTTCTTGACAAACACCTCTTTTACATCACCTCGGATGATCCTTGGTACGACGACCTCCTCGTCTACCTCCAAACTCAAAAATTCGGTAACCACCTTTCACGAGATGATCGTCGGCGTATTCGCCATCAGGCTCCCCGCTACCTCCTCATCGGAGACATCCTATACCGGTGGGGCGTCGACACCGTTCTTCATCGATGCCTGACTATTGACGAGGTCGATAGAGTCTTAAACGACTGCCACAACGACGCATGTGGGGGCCATCTTTCGAGCATATCCACAGCTCAAAATATTATCCGAGCCGGTTACTTTTGGCCTACCTTGTTTCATGATTGCATTCATGCCGTGAAATGATGTGAGCAATGTCAGCTCTACGCCAACAAAGCCCGAGCTCCCCCCGCTCTTCTTCACCCGGTCATTACTGCCGACCCTTTTTGTAAATGGGGCATCGACTTTATGACTTGTAATCCCCCCTCCAGCAACGGTCACAAATACATCATTGTCGTTGTTGATTACTTCGCCAAATGGGCCAAATCTATGCCCACTTTCAACAACACCACTGACACAGCAGTGCGTTTTTTCTTTAACCACGTCATATCCCACTTTGGAGTACCCCTCCAACTCATCTCTGATCATGGGAAACACTTCGAGAATGAGATCTTCGTCGAGCTCTCATCTCGGTTAGGATTCTCTCATGAGTTTTCCTCACCATATTACCCTTAGTCTAATGGATAGGTCGAGGCAGTTAACAAAGTCCTCAAGACCATGTTACATCGCACGGTGAATAAACATAAAACCAATTGGCATCATATGTTATTTTTTGCGTTATGGGCTTACCGAACGGTTGTGAAAACTGCTACTGGTTTCACACCATTTCATTTATTCCATGGAGTTGAGGCCACTCTTCCCATCGAGTGTGAAATTCCCACCTTACGCACTGCAATTGAGCTATTACCCGACACTGCTCCAATGGAGCAGCGCTTGCTGAACTTAGAGTCTCTGGATGAAGATCGTCTATCTTCCTTATAGAACAACGAGGCAGCTAAAAAATGATCCAAGGCTACCTTTGATCGCCATGTTAACCTTCGATCATTTCGCGAAGGCGACCTCGTCCTAGCTTACGATATCGCTCATGATACCTTTGTCCATGGAAAATTCGAGTCACTCTGGCATGGCCCATACATCATCCAACATTGCCTCACCAAAGGCGCATATATTCTGGCCTCTCCCAAAGGCCTCTCTCTCAAAGAACCCATCAACAGGTTGTACTTAAATAAATTTTGTGCTTAAATGTAGTCATTCTACTTTAGGTTATTTCTTTTCTAGCGTTTTTAATCTTTTTCTCCTTCCCTCACATCTAAACTATCCTTTGTGCTATTGACAGATGCTTCCTCCACCAGCCTACCACATCGGTTACGCCGATGGCGCCAACCATTGGATGCAAAATCTCGCTTCGGCTGCTTGGGCTCTCTACACCCCCTCACATGAAATGCTCCATTCAAGTGGCTTATGTTTGGGGTCAGCAACCAACAACCAAGCCGAATACACTGCTGTCATTGGCCTCCTGGCCGATGCCCAACATCATCATATTCGTCATCTTAGCGTCTTCCTCGACTCTCAACTAGTCGTTCTCCAGCTCAACAATGTGTACCGCATCTGTGATCCTTGCCTCTTTCGCAAATACCTGCAGGTTAAGCTTTTATCTCAACATTTTGATTCCATTACATTTACACATATTCCAAGACAATTGAATCAAATTACAGATAACCTAGCTAATATTGTGTTAGACTGGCATATATCACATCAAGCTACCTCTACACATGCATAAACATATCAAAACCCTGTCACAGCATATACATAGAATAGACATCATCAAAACATTAACCAAAAACATGTAAACACCACATAGATCTCAAAAAAGTATACTCATGTATATATATAGGTCCACAGTGCCCTCCGAATGTTTACATACAAAAATACAAGTATCCGCAGGCTAATACAGCACCTCGGTACAAAATGGGCTCACCAGCCTATATACAAAAAATATATATACATGAATGCCTCAGAGCACCACTCACGGTGCCTCTAGAGCACCACCACCTACTCCTCCCTCAGGCAGTGGCAGCCCACCACCTCCTGCCCCAGGAGGTTGTGGTCCACCCCCTACCAGCCCCTCCTGCCCCAGTGATAGTCGTCTGGTCGTCAACGCAAAAGCCATTGCTTTCCGTCGTACTATGGCCTTCCATGGTGGCGGCACCCCCACACACTGCTCCAGGAAAGCCTCATCCTGGATGCACGACCATATGCCCTCAACCACCTCCTGTAACACCGTCTCCAGACGATGGCGTATGTCCTCAAAATCTGCTCCGGCAGTCGTCGGAGGAGCGTGTGATGGCCCAACACCAGGGTCATCAAACTAGTGCCTCCTCGTTGCCCTCTCTGGCTCAGTGGGTCACACCGTGGCATCCTCACGCTGACGTCTCTCTCCCCGCAGAGATCTCTCTGGCGCGCTCTGCAGCTCCACCTCGCGCCCGCGAGGTGCCACATCTGCACATGCAAACAAACACCAGATAGTATTAGCATCTATATCATAAACATAAGGCATGCTATCTCAAAAAACACAAACACATACATATCAACATCATCAAATCAACATACCTCGGTGGTCAAAAACCTCCCCTGGAGGTAGCACCATGTCCGGATCATCCCGGAAATCAACCCCGGCATAGGGGTACCGTAGTATCACCTACAAAATCTGCTGCTAGACCTGTGTCTCCTCTGTAGTAAAGAAGTGGCCACCCTCGCCACCACCATGGCACAACAACACGGTCGACCACCGCCTCAGTCGCGGCTTTCGCGCCCCCGGCGCACCCAACAAAATCCTAGGGTGCAGCATCGACACCCTCTCCAGAAACCAGGCCACCAGGATGGACTCGAAGGCAAACTCACTCGTGTCCGTGGATCGACAGTGGTCCAGCTGCCCTATCATCCGGGCATGCAGCATCAGTCCCCAGGTGAACTGCTCACCTGCCAGTACTCTCCCCAGCACCAACAAATGGCCCCCACTGATCCGCTGGGTCGCCAATGACCCATATACTCTCACAATCATCGCTGCTATACAGCAATGAGCCAGGGAATCTATCGACCCAATGCTCATGACCGTCCCAGACATAAAGTTCGGACCCAAACAATATCTCCGGCCAATGGTCGCTAGGGTCAGGTCCCTCGGTAGCACCGGCTCTGCCGATAGGGGAACACCCTGAAACGGGAGCCCAGTCAAGAAGTACACATCCTCCACCGCAGTGAAGGGGATCTGCTCTCCTTGCACAAGAAAGCAGTGCAACTCCAAACTCCACATCTGGATCAGGAACTGCAGAAGATACTCCTGTGCCCGTATCAAAGGACACTCAAAAAACTTTAGCAACCCATAGACTACCAAAGTTGCTCGCACACTTGGGTCCTCAATCGCCATGGCGTCTCGTAGTTGGGACCAATCTCGCTCTTGCCAACCCACTGACATCGTGCCAACTGTCCACCTACAGCCACAACAAAGAGTCTTATATCATCCCACGAGACCATCAACAACATCACAAACATCAATTTTACACCCATCAACTTTGCCTCTAAAGCGCGGTTGTTTTCACCCACAGGCGAGCACACATGCGCGCCTGTTCACTACACAGGAACGCACGTGTGCGCACCTGTTAGCTTCACAGGCGCACACGTATGTGCACCTGTTAGATTCACAGGCACGCTCTCAGGCGCGCCTGTTACCTACATAGGCGCGCAGTGGTGCGCACCTGTCCACGTCACAACCGCGCACAAATGCGCAGCTATCCAGCTGACAGGCGCGCACATAGTGCGCGCCTTTAATTCCTACACCTGCGCCCCCATGCGCATCTATCCGGTGGGAAGTCGCGCACTTGTGCGCACCTACTTCCGGATCGCCCGCGCACGTGGGGCCCACACCCACAAAACCCCTCTGTACGGCCCTCCGTACAGCCCCTGCCCAAAAATTAAAATCCTATTTCTATGCAAGATGATCAGACCAGTAACCTGACACTCGCTAATCGCCAATCGGATGCCTCATCCTCTCCAAATCTCCAAATCTCCTCTGAAAACTTCTCTTCCAGTCACTATTGCAGCAGGTACAAATGAGGTGGCAATGTGGGCCCTACATCTATATATAGGCCTTTTTGCCAAACTTCCACTCACCATTCCGGGAGCCCACGGTGTCCTTTTTTCAATCCGTCTTCAGCCACGGGATCAACATCTCGTCATCTACATCACAGCAGTCCCTGGGCCTCTTTTCATCCTAAGCCCCCGGGGTGCCTTTTTTTCATTCCCTGGTCAGGTACACATGCGCATATTCATGCTTATCAAATACATGCTGATATCTTCGATTCTCTTCAGATATTGTTCACTTTGGGTATTTGGTTTTCATGTGTGCAGGTACTTGATCATCATCCATCGACACAACCCCTTCAAGTATATACTCAACACTGGCATGTAGTCTTTCCCTCTGTATTGCACTTACATTTCCAATCACACCCTCTGATCTTTGCCTCTAGGATCCCCATTCCTATCTCTGCAGTACCCACACCTCCATTTTCATCTTCGGTACTGTCACCCGGTAGCATTCTTCCCCACATGAGTTGTCCCATTCATAACACCTTGTGGCACTTCTGACACTCATGCTGTTTTTCAAAACCCTTTAGGGATTGGAGTCTCGATAGTCTTTCATCATGTTGCAAATCAACCACATACTCCTTCTCCTCATTTTGCTAGCTTTCCCACATGGACTCCCAGATTATCTCTTCACGATTCTATTTTTTGACTGCACCTCCGCAGTATCATGAACCCTACATTTCATCCACAATCAGTTTGCCCATCAGCAAATCTCCCTCCATCCCACCTACCTCATACAGAAACTCACCAATGGGGCCCCCACCCTTCATCAGTTTTTCGAACAAATTTTTCCCTACATGGGACACTCATATCACACTGGGGCACTTGTTTCTGTATTTGTACATTTCTCCCCAATTATTCGTTATTTATTGTACAAACACCTTTATTTCCAGTCATTACATTACCTTTTTTGTCATCGCCTTTGGCGACCTGCTTCCCTCTTTTTGGCCAACTGCAACCCATGTCACCCTTGGTTGGAGCACTACTTATCATCTACCCTTGTCGGCATCATCCATATCTTTAGAGTACCCCACAAGTCACTTACCTCTACCCTCTGAATTTGTTCACCTTGTCCTGCCTCTGGCACAACTTATCCCCGGTCTTGTCATCCCCCTGACACTCGACCTCGTTGAATGGTTGCAGCCACTTTTTATCTCATCCATCCTCCAACCAAGGGCAGTATTGAGTCTTCCCACATCTTGACTTCGTCCATGTACCTCTGCCACTTCCTCACCTCACCTAGTATATTTCACGAAGCCATTTGCTTCGGGGAGTCGCGTCCCCCTTTTTGTCGACATCAGCACAGTTTTACAGAAAGGCGACAATATCTTGATTCTCATTATCCACTCAATGAGAGATCTCGGATGGCACATGGTGAAACACCATTGCTCCCTATTGTCGTTGACCCCCATAACATTCGACGCCAACACTTTCTCATGTTACGGTGGGTCTTACTTTGCGATTATTGCAGTTAGTTCTTTCATTTTCCGAAGACCTCTGAACTTAGCGGGGCTATCAATGCCCACATCATCGCTGCTACTTCTTACCGCGATCACTCCCTACTATTCAAAGTATGTTCATTTGCAGAATTGTCTTTTGCCTTTATCACAACCGCCCCCGAGGGCACTGTAGTTGTCTACACCAACACTTCAGTCATCTTTTTTCAGAGTTACATAACACGAGCATGGGGCATGCCCGCCTCGTTTGTACACAGTTTTCTATTTTATACACCTCATAGAAGGTCGGGTCCTACCGGTTCCTTTTTCCCTCCAACGGATCGCTCTGGCTGATCCCACTATTGCTCTATTTTAAAACAACATTCTCAGTAGAAGAAACATTGATGTATTTCCGCTATACGTATGCTCCTAACCTCATCCATCAGGGGGCATCTGTTATCACTAAAATTTCGTCCGCACATGGTTACAAGAACTCAACATCGTCAAACAATGATGAAGTCATCCATGGACCCTAATTAATACCAAAGCATTCAAAAAGGTCAAAAAACTATACAAAGTAGTGAAAAATTGAAGAGCGCTATGCAGACATTGGGCGTGTGCGCGCATGCACGAAACAGGAATGCAGAAATCACGCATAGGCGCACGATGCGCGACTGTTATCACAAAAAGTCGTGCACCTGCTAAATGGCACATTTATGAGCATGGTCGGCCTCCCACCCACTTATGGTTCAGCTCCCAAGCCGATTTGACCCTCAAATCTAGACTGGATCCGACTGGTGGGCTGGTCAAAGACCTAAGAATGCCCTAATTGGCCTCTTTTCACACTACAAAGCAGTTAAACAATAACCCAAATGAATGCTATAAAAAGACATGGATGCACCTCATTTTCTCAAGGAATTCAAAGTAATGTTATGCTGCCTCTATTGTTTTGAGGACTCCATCCTTGACAATGGCATATTGGCACCATTACATTGGACAATCCACCTCACCATTGAGTGGATTTGTAAAGAGTTCTTTCATCACCATTTTCCATTTTTCTTTGTTGTAAGAAGAGCTAGCTAGTGAGGGTCCAAGAGCCTTCCCTTGGAGGAAGAAGGGACTCATAGTCCCCTTTCTTCTTGGTGCTTTGTTTTCACTAATAGATCAGCCTCAAACATTGGTGACATGGGTCTTATGGTTCTTTTTGTTTCTATGTCCCTATGCTCATGAATTTATTTTTTATTGCATCTCTTAGTTTAATTMTTGATTGTAGCTTTTATTTTCTTTCCCTAACTCTTTTCCTTGCATATGTCCTGCTCAGCAGACCCAACTGAGCTTGCAAGCACCTCTATTTTTCTCACCAAGGTGATGAAAGAGGCGCAACAACATCGATGAAACCCCTTGGACTCTAAATCGAGTCAGGGAGTGAACTGTTGGGTTTGAATGTTGTTGATGTGACATATGCACATATGATTAGATGTTATGATGATTGATTATTATTGTTGACATGATTCGTTGATGGATGTTGGTTGACGATAGATTGTCAACCAGACTCACATGTGGAGTAGAGGGGTCACGCAGGACAACTAGAGACTTTGAGGGAGAGGTGTGGAAGCAGCCCTGCCACATCCTACTAGCACTCCCACCATGGCTCCAATTGTAGGTTAATGATTACCTAGTTTGAGAAGACCCACGATGTCATGAGGGAAGATTGTGACAGTCGGTCACAATGATTCTAAGGGGCACGCAATAAGGCATGGGCCTTATTCCTTAGAGGCCCTTAGTCTCCCACAAGATCACCTGGCGGAGTATTGACTCCAGGGGTTTGACGTCTACTGAATTCAGTCAAGAGCCAAGTGGCACCCATGGAGCATGTAGTGCATCTTGAAGGGCACGTTGCACAAGGAATACGGAAAGAGGCGTGTGGCACCCTTGGAGCACCTAATGCATCCTGAAGGGCACGTCGTGATTTTAACTAGTAAGTGAATAAAACTAGTCAGCCTTAAATTAAATGATGTGAAAAGTAAAATTTAAAAACAATTTTTCCTAATAAAAAAAAAATGTCGCCCAACCTAGTGAAATTAAAACCTAGGACTAAGTAGAACTTGTGGTCAAAAAAATATAAATAATAATAAATAAACACGTAACAAGAAGGGGGGTAATAAATTCAAACTTGTTTATTAAAGTAAAAATTATAATAGAGGATTAATTTAAAAAAAGGGGGGTAATGGTTGTTTTTATCTACTTTTGCTAAATTAACTTTTAGTTAAAAAGAAAAGAGGGTAAATGGTTGTTTTATCTACACTTGCTAAATTAATTTTTAATTAAAACGGAAAAAAGGGTAAAGGGGTTGTTTTATCTACACTTGCTAAATTGATTTTTAGTTAAAAAGGAAAAAAAGAATTATGAAACTTAAAGAAAAATGGAAACTTAAAGAAAAGGGGAAACATAAGGAAAAAGTTGAATGTCTAACTTAGTAAGAAATCTTGCCTTTAGAACTTTCTAATTATGAACTCAACTAGGAATTAAGAAGGGCGTAAGTCATTTAAGAATTGTAAGGGAATTTTGGGACACTAAGGAGCGTTTTTAGGAATGTTTTACGTGGGTGAGGGAAATAGGAATATTTAAGTAATTAATAAAATTGATTTTCTTGTGCAACTAGGGGATGGGTGACATGTGTACGGGGGAGGTTTTTCCTAATTAAAATTAATGAAAAAGGAATTTAATGAAAATTTGGGAAACTAATTACTTAAAAACTCTATAAAAAGGATGGAGGAGGAGGAGTTTGGATCTCATATTTTTTCATAACGTTACGCTGCTGAAATTTTTATCTTGACTAAACTTTCTCTTGTGGGAATTGGGATACCCATCTTGGGTAACGAGTGGTAGCTCAACCTTGTGAGGAAAGTTGGGTGCTAGAATTCTCCGGTATTGTGTGTGTGGCCCCTTTGTAGCATAGGGGGCACTGGGGGAAGAAGATTACCCCTAGCGTTGGCTGGGAGGTATCGGTGATGTCACATCAATTGGAAAGCGGGAGATGGATGGAGCACGTGGGGGAAAACAACTTCGGAGCAGTCACATTTGGCTAAGGTACACCTCTTAAAGTTGTTACTTGCAATGAAATTTAATTTACACATGTTATTTTTCTGTGCTCGGTTGAAGATTTCATTGCCATCAGCTTTCTCGCACCTGCTTTCCTATGGTATTTGAAATCCCCTTGCTCGTTTTATTCTGATGTGATTTCCTGTGGCGAGCCCAAAATCTGATTGCAATGACTTCTCTACATTTTTTTTATTGATTAATGCGAAGAAAAAATGATTTTTTATCTTTTGTCTGTTATCCCTTTAGTTATAAGTTTGTGCCTGAGCAATTGGCCAAGAGCCGAATCGACGGTTGATGCAAACCCCCTATCCCTCCTCAGGGCTGCGCGACCTCCTGGTCAGGATCTTCTAGTTCAGGAGCTGAAACGGCTATGTTGGTCATGAACTGGAACCCTTCGAACGAACACACACACACACACACAAGTCCCTCCACAATGCTCAATTGGATTTTCCAAGCGTTGAGCGCAAGTTCCTACAGTACATGACCAAGAGCCGTGACTGCGCCCTTATCCTTCCTGCCTTTTGCTATTTCGCGGTTCGGGGTATTGAAGCGCCAAGAACTCTGCCCTCCAGCCCGCGATGCCTGAGTTCGCGAAATGATCTGACCTCGTTATTTCGTGATCTCGCAACTTGGGGTCTTGGAGCACCAAGAACACTGGCTCCCAGCTCGCGATGTCTGAGTTCTTGAAATAGACAGCCCTCGCTATCTCACGATCTCGCGACTCAGGATTTTGACGCACCACGAACACTGCCTCCCAACTTGCGATGGCCGAGTTCGTGAAATGGACAGTCCTTGCTATCTCGCGATCTCGCAACTCGAGATTTTGAAGCACCACAAACACTACCTCCTAGCTCGTGATGTCCGAGTTCACGAAATGCACAGTCCTCGCTATCTTGCGATCTCGCGACTCGGGATTTCCAAGCACCACGAACACTGCCTCCTAGCTCGCGATGTCTGAGTTCTCGAAATGAACAGTCCTCTCTATCTCGCGACTTGGAGGTTAGAAAAACAAGGAACTTCGCTTCCCAGTTCGTGATATCCGAGTTCATGATGTGGACCAATGGTTTAGATCCGCCTGTGATCAACGGTTCAGATCAAATCGCAATCTTGTGACTTGGAGGTTTGAAAAACATGGGACTCCGCTTTCCATTCCACGATATTTGAGTTCGCAAGATGGGTCGACTCCGCTATTTCGCGATCTTGCGACTCAGGGTTTTGGAAGATAAGACCTCTATCCCTTTGGTTGGTGATACCCGAGTTCACGAACTGAAACAATAGTCCAGATCTATCTAAGATCGATGGTCGTTGTTCCTCCTGAGCTTTTGGATGTCAAGTGGCCCTCGTCGCTAATCTCCTTGCAGCTCCACCTTATCCAATGGTTTGCGGGGTTTTGGTGTTCCTCCTTGAGGAATCTCCACCGTCCGTTCAGATATTTGAACTCCCCTCACTGGGATCTATGCAGTGTTAAAGTTTGCGCTCCTCCTTCCAATAGGATGATCCGCGAGAATCCCCACAACAATCCAACACTCAAGGGAGTTCTTCCTCCTGAGATTTTACTCGACTCCGACTTAGAAGAATTTCTAAGTCTGTGAAGACTCAATCTTCGCTCCTTCCAGGGAATAATTTCCTGGTCTTGACAACACCTTCCGAAGTGTTATCCCTCTTGAGCTTTGTCTAGTTCAGACTTCGATCTCCCACCCACTCCTTGCGTCTAAGGGATTTCGATAGCTTAAATTCATGACATTTTCTCTTTGGCTCAATGCACACCTTGCAGAGCTCCCAGTGAAGAGAAAAACAACTCCACAATGTTCCTCCCTGGCTTGATGCACACCTTGCAGAGCTCCAACTGAAGAGAAACAATTGAAACTGCCAAAATCTCATAGTTCCATTCACTTGTTTATAAAACAGAAAACAACAGGGAAATACACACAGTACAAGCACAACACATTTGATTCAATTTTCCATTATGTTCTATTCATAAGTGCCCACTGGCTACATAATACATACAAACTACAGTAGCTCCAAAAGCTGAGATTTTATGCTCACTCGCAGTTCTCTCACAGATCAATTTCTCTCCTTCCTCTCTCTTCTGCTAACTAGGCTTACAAACTTTTTCATAACTCAAAATTTTCCTAGGGTTTCCCCTACTACTTGCCTACTCTAAACCTTATCCTACGTTATCTTAGTCTAGTCGTATTCCAGAGCCGAAGTGGAAACTTCTTCTCTGTTTACAATTTCAAAAACTTGCTTCAAAGGGAAAAACTCGGCACCGGTTCAAGCGTGCCTCCGAAGGTGAATTTCGGCGTTGTGTGGAGGCGGATCCCGAAATCGTTTGTGACTACTCACGTTGAATTTCCAAAGGAACTCTCACGTGTTGGGTGGTCCCACCTCTGCGCACTTGCCAACGATGCTCCTACATCATACTCCCCTTGACAAAAATTCATGGACTCCTGTCCATGAGCTCCTCTACTGACTTTCCTTGCTTCTGGATAGTAGCTTCATTTTTCCAACTGGCGTCTTCTATTGGGCATCCCTTCCATTTGACCAGATAGTCAAAATAATTCTTCCTCCTAGTCTTCTTGCCAATCCTCTGATCCAGAATCTTCTCCATCTGTAGCTTCTCTACCACAGGCATCTGCTTCTCCCACTGAATCTTTCCTTGATATTCTGATCCTTCTGTGTCATCTTTCCTGTAAGGGTATAGGTCTGAGACATTGAATATGGGTGAAATTCCCACACCATCTGGATACTCGATCTCATAGGCGTTTGCATCAAACTTCCTCAAGATCTTACAGGGTCCTATCTTCTTCATCTTCAATTTGTTATATGTTCCCCTAGGGAACCTTTCCTTCCTAAGATGTGCTAAAACCTGATCTCCCACTTCAAATTGAAGTTCCCTGGGATGCTAATCAACTCTGTGTTTTTATTTATGATTAGAACTCTGTAATTGTTCTTTGATCCGACTATGGAGTCTCTGCATTTCAGCAGCAAAATCCTCTGCTCCAACGCTTCTGATCTCTCCCTATTCTAAGTCCCTTAACTCATACACTCCCCTGGGTTGCATTCCATATAGTATTTGGAATGGTATCTTCCTAGTGCTTCTGTTTGGTGAGTCATTGTATGCAAATTCTACTTGTGGCAGAATCTGATCCCACTGGTTATGATGTTCAGTAACCAGACTTCTCAATAAGTTCCCCAGACTTCTATTTACCACCTCAGTTTGCTCATCTGTCTGAGGGTGATAAGTTGAGATGAAAGACAAATCTGCTCCATCTTCTTCCACAGTGTCCTCCAAAAGTGACCAACAAATTTTGTGTCTCTATTTGAGACAATGCTCCTGGGTAGACCATGAAGTCTCACAACTTCTCTGAAAAACAGATTTGCAACATGTGTTGCATCACTGGTCTTCTGGCATGGGATGAAATATGACATCTTTGAAAATCTATCCACCACCACAAATATGGAATCAAATCCTCTTTGTGTTCTTGGCAATCCAAACACAAAATCCATGCTTATTGCATCCCAAGGCCTCTATGGTATTGACAATGGTTGGTACAATCCAGTGTTCTGTCTTTTCCCCTTTGCATGTTGGCAGATTCTACATCTGTTCACCAACTTTATCACATCTGTTCTCATACCTGGCCAATGGTATGAACTGCTCAACTGTGCAAACGTTTTATCGTGGCCGAAATGTCCAGCTAATCCTCCACTATGCTTCTCCTTCAAAATATTGTCCCTCATTGAGCATCTTGGTATGCACAATTCATTTCCTTTGAACAACAATCCTTCCTGAACCATATACTCTGTCCACTGACTTCTATCTATCAGTACAAGGCTTGTACATGCTTCGTAGGCCTCCTTGAAATCTGTATCATCACAATCCATATCCTTAAGGTGTTCAAACCCCAAGGTCTTCACCTGGAATTCTTGTAGAATTAAACATTTCCTGCTTAATGCATCAACAACCTTGTTAGCATTCCCAACAATATGTTTTATGACAAAAGTAAAATTTTGCATAAATTCAACCCATTTTTCATGTCTCTGATTCAGTTTTTCTTATCGGGTTATGAATTGTAAAGCTTGGTTATCATTGTAAAAGAAAACCTCTTTCGGGACAAGATAATGCCTCCATTTCTTCAATGCTTGAATGATGGCATAGAATTCCTTGTCATATGTGGAGTATTTCCTCTTAGTCTCATTCAGCTTCTCACTAAAATAGGCAATAGGCCTAATATCCTGACTCAAAACAACTCCTATTGCAACTCCACTTGCGTCACATCTCACCTGAAATGTCTTCCCAAAATTTGACAAGATCAGAATTGGTTGTTTTGTTATCTTCTCCTTCAGTATATTGAAGCTCCTTTCAGCCTCCTCTATCCATTTAAAGGACTTGTGCTGCTTATTTACTGTATCCATCATTGGCACACAAATTCCATTGAAGTCTCTAATGAAATTTCTGTAGAAACTTGCTAAACCATGAAAGCTCCTTACCTCGAACATGCTCCTTGGTGACGACCATTCTCTGATTGCTTTCACCTCCTCTGGATCCATCTTCAATTCATTCGAAGATATCACAAAACCCAAGTAAATGAGCTCTATCGTCATAAAAGAGGACTTCTTCATATTGATCAGCAACTTCTCCTACTGTAGCCTCCTCATTACTAGTGCTAGGTGCCTCAAATGCTCCTCTTTTGTCCTGCTAAAGACCAGTATATCGTCCAGATATACAACCACGAACTTGCCAATGAAATCTTTTAGAATTTCATTCATCAACCTCATAAAAGTACTAGGGGAATTCATTAAGCCAAATGGCATAACTAGCCACTCATACAGGCCTTCATTCGTCTTAAAGGTTGTTTTCCATTCATCACCCTCTCTCATCCTGATCTAGTGATATCCACTTTTCAGATCTATCTTAGAAAAGAAATTTGCTCCACTTAAGCAATCCATTAAGTCATCCATTCTCGATAAAGGAAATATGTACCTAATGGTGATCTTGTTGATGGCTCTCGAGTCTGTGCACATTCTCCATCCTCCATCTTTCTTTGGGCTTAACACAGTTGGTATTGTGCATGGGCTCAAACTTTCCCTGACCAAACCCTTATTCAACAATTCTTGGACTTGGCTCTTCACCTCCTCATTTTATCAAGGTTTTAATATGTATGCTGCCTTGTTCGACAGGCTTGCTCCTGGTATCAAGTCTATATGATGTCTTATACTCTTGATGGGTGGCAATGAGTTTGGCAGCTCATCCACTACTATATCCACAAAATTATCCACAAACTCCTGAACTTCTTCAGGCAAATCATCCATTGATGTACTCGTAAGGATGACTCTGGGCTTCCTCACCACAACGAACTGCATCTCTTGTTCTTCCTTGGATTCCTTCAGGAGTTCCTTCCCACTCATGAGAAGTATGCTTGTGTTGGCTTCCTCTTTCACTCTCTTCTCCTCCATTGGCAGTAACATATGCGTCCTACCATTCTTCTCTAATGCGTATGTATTCTTCCTTCCATAGTGAATGACATTTTTGTCATACTGCCATGGTCTTCCCAACAAAATGTAGCATATGTCCATGGGAATTACATCACATGTTATTTCATCTTTATATCCTCCTATTTTAATTTCAACCAAGCATTGTTTAGTAATCATTACCTGGTGTCCTTTTTGCATCCATGAGACTTTGTATGGCCTTGGATGTGTAGTTGTCTTCAGCTCCAATTTCTTTACCATCTCTGTGGATACTAGATTGTCAGTGCTCCCACTGTCAATGATCACCTTGCATACTTTATCCTTAGTCTTGCAAGTTGTCCTAAAGAGATTGTTCCTCTGCACCGACTTTTCAATTTCTGCCTCTGGTTTTAAGAGAACTTTTCTCATCATCAGGGATGCTCCATCCTCTGCTCCTTCTACCTCAACATCTCTTCGTTGTCCTTCTGAAATGTGGGCTTCTCCTCCTTCCTTCTTCTTCTCGGAACATTCCCAAAACATGTGCCCTATCTTTCCATAGTTATATCACCTTACTCCTCCTCTGCCTCTTCCCATAGAAGAATTTCTTCCACCATTCTGTCTTCCTCATGAACTTCCTCCTCATTCCGAGTGATTGTGTGGTTTCTCAGCCTCATCCTTAGACTGATGTGCTCTATCACGGTTAAATCCCTTACTTTTTCTTGGGATCGAGCCTTTACCTCTTCCTCGTTGGTTCTATTTTCTGGCCAGCTTTTTTTCTGCCTTCAGCGCAAACTAATAAGCATCTTCCACAGTCCTCACTGACATCATTCTCAGCTCATCCTGGACTTCATATCTCAAGCCATTTACATATCTGGCGACTTTTTCTTCGTCTCTCTCCCTTTGTCCAGTTCTGATGTTCAGCCTGTAGAACTCCTCAGTGTACTCCTTGACTGTCATCCCTTTCTGTCTCAGGTTCTGTAGCTTCCTGAATAGATTGATCTGGTAGTCCTTGGGTATGAACTTAGCCTTCAGCTTGGCTACCATTGTGTCCCAACTATTTATCCTCTGTTTTCCTTTACCTCTCCTCTCAGCCTGTAGTTCGTCCCACCATAGTGTTGCATGCCCTTTTATCCTAGTGATTGTCTGCTTCACCTTCTTTTCCTCATCGACACCTTCATAGTCGAAGTGTTTGTCCATGGACCTTATCCAGTCCAATAGTTCTTCAGCATCTAGATTTCCCTCATACATGGGGACCTCTATCTTAGCTCTACCTCCCAACCTGACAACTTCTCTCAACAAACATTCTTCTACAGCATCCTCTCCTGCAGCTTCTTCAACCTCAACCTCTTCACTTTCCGCATCACTAACATCCCCAACGTCAGGTGCTCTTCTCTGCATTACTTCCATTGCCTCCATTCGAGCGCAAAAATCTTGCAACTCCATTTCTACAACACAGTTGGCTAAACGTGGCTCTCGCCTTCTTGGCGACATTATGTTGACTATCTGTCACACACAGAGTACAACTCCGAGTTTTTTGTCTCCTTCTTTTTCCACCTTCACCTGAAATCTACAGACGAAAAATGGGCTTTGATACCATCTGATGCAGACCCCCTTATCCCTCCTCAGGGCTGCGTGACCTCCTGGTCAGGATCTTCTGGTTCGGGAGCCGAAATGGCTCTGCTGGTCCCAAACTGGAACCCTTCGAACGAACACACACACACACACAGAGGTCCCTCCACAACGCTCAATTGGATTTTCCAAGCGCCGAGCGCGAGCTCCTACAGTACATGACCAAGAGTCGTGACCGTTCCCTTATCCTTCCTGCCTTTCACTATTTCGCAGTTCGGGGTATTGAAGCGCCAAGAACTCCGCCCTCCAGCCCGCGATGCCTGATTTCACGAAATGATCTGACCTCATTATTTCATGATCTCGTGACTCGAGGTCTTGGAGCACCAAGAACACTGCCTCCCAGCTCGCGATGTCCAAGTTCGCAAAACATACAGCCCTCTCTATCTCGCGATCTTGCGACTCAAGACTTTGACGCACCACGAACACTGCCTCCCAGCTCACGATGGCCGAGTTCGCGAAATGGATAGTCCTCGTTATCTCACGATCTCGCGACTCAGGATTTTGAAGCACCACAAACACTGCCTCCCAGCTCACGATGTCTGAGTTCGTGAAATGGACAGTACTCGTTATCTCGCGATCTCGTGACTCAGGATTTTGAAGCACCACAAACACTACCTCCCAACTCGCGATGTTCGAGTTCGCGAAATGAACAGTCCTCGCTATCTTGCGACTCAGAGGTTAGAAAAACAAGGAACTTCGCTTCCCAGTTCGCGATATCCGAGTTCAAAATGTGGACCAACGGTCCAGATCCGCCTGTGATCGACGGTTTAGATCAAATCGCAGTCTCGCTACTTAGAGGTTTGAAAAACAAGGGACTCCGCTTTCTGGTCCACGATATCTGAGTCTGTGAGATGGGTTGACTCCGCTATTTCGTGATCTCGCGACTCGGGGTTTTGGAAGACAATACCTCTATCCCTTTGGTTGGTGATACCCGAGTTCGCGAACTGAAACAAAGGTCCAGATCTATCTGAGATCGATGGTCATTGTTCCTCCTGAGCTTTTGGACGTCAAGTGGCCCTCCCCGCTAATCTCCTTGCAGCTCCACCTTATCCTACGGTTTTCGAGTTTTCGGTGTTCCTCCTTGAGGACTCTCCACCATCCGTTTAGATCTTTGAACTCCCCTCGTTGGGATCTATGTAGCGTTAAAGTCTGCGCTCCTCCTTCCAATTGGACGATCCGCTGGAATCCCCACAGCGATCCAACGCTCAAGGGCGTTCTTCCTCTTGAGCTTTTACTCGACTCTGACTTAGAAGATTTTCTAAGTCTGTGAAGACTCAATCTTCGCTCCTTCCAGGGAATAAGTTCCTGGTCTCGACAACACCTTCCAAAGTGTTATCCCTCCTGAGCTTTGTCTGGTTCAGACTTCGATCTCCCACACACTCCTTGCGTCTGAGGGATTTCAATAGCTCAGATTCACAACATTTTCTCTTTGTCTCAATGCACACTTTGCAGAGCTCCTAGTGAAGAGAAAAACAACTCCACAACGTTCCTCCCTGGCTCGATGCACACCTTGTAGAGCTCCAAATGAAGAGAAACAATTGAAACTGCCAAAATCTCACAGTTCCATTCACTTGTTTATAAAACAGAAAACAACAGGGAAATACACACAGTCCAAGCACAACACATTTGGATCAATTTTCCATTTTGTTCTATTCATAAGTGCCCACTGGCTACATAATACATACAAACTACAGTAGCTCCAAAAGCTAAGATTTTCTGCTCACTCCCAGTTCTCTCACAAATCAATTTCTCTCCTTCCTCTCTCTTCTGCTAACTGGGCTTACAAACTTTTTCATAACTCAAAATGTTCCTAGGGTTTCCCCTGCTACTTGCCTACTCTAAACCTTATCCTACCCTATCTTAGTCTAGTCGTATTCCAGAGCCGAAGTGGAAACTTCTGCTCTGTTTACAATTTCAAAAACTTGCTTCAAAGGGAAAAACCCGACACCGGTTCAAGCGTGCCTCTGAAGGTGAATTTCGACACTGTGTGGAGGCGGATCCCGAAATCGTTTGTGACTACTCACGTTGAATTTCCGAATGAACTCTCACGTGTTGGGTGGTCCCACCTCTGTGCACTTGCCAAGGATGCTCCTGCATCAACGGTCGTCACTCCGGTGTTTAAAAACTTATAGATTCAAATGCCCTTATTTCCTGTGCATGGATAATAAGTGAAGGATAAATTTCACCCAGTTATCAACCCTTAATTATCTCTGCATTTTTCTCTTATGATTAACCTGTAATCTTTGTGCCTCCTTGTGAATGAGTATCTTCGCGTTTTGATTGATTAAAACTCTGATTTTCTCTGTGTTTTTAATTGCTTAAACTTTGGTAAATCTTTGTATTTTGGATTGATAAAACTCTGCGTTTTTGAATGATTAACCTCTGATCTCTGTGTTTTTTTTTATGCAAATCTTTGCATCCTCCCCAAAATTTTACTCTGCGATTCTCTTTTTATAGACAACATTCACACCACATTTTTTTTGGCATTTTACGCTGCCTTTCCACCCATTTTTTTACACAGCGTTTTTGCATTTGAAGGACAACGAACTTATGGCTGGCTGAGTGTGACTGTGTTAAATGGTTGCAGTGTATAGATTTTTGAAAGCAAATATATACATATGCCTGCCTTTTTTTTTAATGATAACCACAACGGATTTATCATGCTCTAAACACAGCGAATCTGGATAGCGATTAAATGGATATGTAGTGTATAGAGATTTACCTGTATTTAATGTAATGTACAGCGATATATAGTCAGCAATATTGTTAATTCCTGGTTAAAGGGCAGCGATATATATATTTACATTTGTTAAATCCTTTAATTTGACAATGATTTTTATTACCTTGTTAAAGACAGCGATGTTGTTATTTCCTTGATTAAATAAACTTTTGTGAATTTGCAAAATGCTCCTTGACTCAAGTTGTGTGCTGATTGAAATATTCATATCATTTATGAAATGTCCAGTTACCTAAATATAGATGGATTGTTGCGATCTGGTTTCTTTTTGTCAATTTCTCCCAAATTGATCTTGGTAAAATGTTCGATCTGGGTAAATGTTCGATCTGTTCCTGGTTAATTTGAGCTCTTATTGTAACAGTGATTTAATGTTCTGCTCGAATTTTTGAATCGTATGGACGTCTAAGTGTTGGGAGTAATGTTGACCCAAACCCTCTATCCCTGCATCTGATCTTTGGTATTCTAATTTTATTTGTTGAAGCCTTTGAAATTCAATCATGAAGTGGCTTTAGTTGGTAGTGTAACCCTTGTAATCCTCCTCCGTATATATCTACACCGATATTTAAATTATTTGTATCAACGATGGGAATTAGAGACTGACATTTCTTAATAATAAAATATGTAAGAAACTTATTACTACGACCGTCGAAATTTGTAAGTATGTCGGTAGAAATTTGGCACTATGTCGCCTCCTCATGTATTTCTTCTCTCGACCTGCTAAGTTGATCTGCCAATTCTTCCTTTCTTTTCTTGCCGCATGCTTCCTCCTGAGTTGGATATTATTTACTTTGGTAATTTAATACATTGGTAAGCCTTTCCAAGTCCCTTCTTGTTTGGCATCGCCTTATTTTCAAGAATGTTTATGATTATTTTTACAATTAGATCCATCGCTAATGGCGCTCTTCATACCATTGGTATGGATCCCATGGATTGTTGAACCTTGAATTCCGGTTAGTGCCAATGAGCAGTGGGAGTAAAGCTTTCTTTCTAATTTAAACTTACAGCTTCACTTATTAATTTATTAGTATTCCCTGAATGGAGTGAATTCGTCATATAGAGTTTGATTTAGATTGGTCCACAAAAATTGTCGATTTCCAGTGGCGTGCACATGCATACGATTGTGTTTTTGTCTACCGTAATGATGGAATTGATGAATAATTAAATGTATTATTGATGCAAGAGCATCGTTGGCAATCACGTGGAGCAAGACTTATTAATGTCAAGGAATTTGTATGAGAGCTCAATGCTGGCAGTCACATCAAATATTTTGAAGTCTGCCTTAACTCAACGTCGGAATTAATCTTTGGGGCACGCTTGAAATCACGCCAGGAAAATCTAGAGGCACACTTGGACGATTACAAGCAAAGTGGGAGATTCCACTACAGCTCTGGAATGCGACTGGTCTAGATAGTCGTTAGGACAAATTTTAGAGTAGGCAAGTAGCCATGGGGAACCCTAAGATCCCTTTGTGATAAATAGAGGTTTTGTACACCCAAATGAGGCTATTCAGTAGTCGGTAGTTAGTCGTTGGCTGGAATAGAAATTAGGAGAAAATTTCAGTAGTTTTGTTGTTCATTTACAGTTGTAACCATATTTCATTTTTGGAATAGAGCAGAGGAAAATTGATCCAATGCATGGTGTGAACATTGATTGCAGTTCTTTGTATTGTGTTTTCATGAGTGAATGGATCTCATTTTGAGTAAATGGAACTGTGAATGTTAGAATAAGTTTCAATTTCTTCTCTTCTGTGGAAGTAGTGCAAGGTGTGCACACAGAACGCAAGGAGTGTGTCAAAGGGATCTGTTTTGATTTTGAAGCTCATAAGAGATAACACGAAACTTTCCCTTTTCAAGGAGTGCAAAGAGACTGGTGCAAGGAGCGCACAGTCGTTCGGAAGGACCCTAACCTTGCATGAATATCTAGTGTAAGGAGTGCACAGATTCGAGATTCGACTAAGCATCGAAGATTCAGGAAAGGGGAACGCCAGGAGGGCGAGAGGATTTCCTCTTCAAGAGATCCCGAGGATCTGAGTTATCAAAATCCCTGAAATGCAAGGAGTGTGTGGGAAATTGAAGTCTTCACGAGACCAAGCTCAAGAGGGTTAATACTTTTCGTAAGTGTTAAAGAGATCCAAGAATCAAACTCATCGAATGAGCAAAGGTTCAAGACCTTTGAACACCCAGAAGATATTCTAACTTTGAATATAGCGTAAGCACAAGGGGGAAAAGATATCATCCATTTGATCTGAATGCTAGAGAATAGGAACCGTCCATCAGGAGGGTACGTGTCGAGAGATCAGTATTTCGTTGACTCGCGACTCAGAGGAGTCAACAACAAAGTTGCAAGAACTCACGAATCGCGAAATCGCGATTTGATTTGAATTGTCAGATCCAGGAGAGATCTGGACCGTTGATTGTCCAGGGTGAAATATCGGTATTTAAGAGGATCGAAGGTGATAAGTCTTTCGACTTCACGAAATGCGAAGCCCCGAAATCATCGGGGCCATAAAATCAAAGGAGATATCTGGACTATTGACCTAGTTCCATCGCAATTTTGGATATCAGGTGAACGGAGGTAGCAGCACTCCCAAGGTCGTGAAACGCGAAATCGCGACGTGCCTTTCACTCAAGCGCATGGTCACTGCCAGTGGTCACAAGGGAGAAAGGGCTTAGTAGATAGGAGCTAGCACTTGTTTGGCATTGAGGTTTAAACAACGCTTGGGAGAGAAGCCGCAGGTCTCAGACGACCTGCGCATTTGGGGAAAGGACCTATGTAAGTGGGTTTGGGGTCTAGCAGAGACCCAGAGAGTCAATCAGACTCAGTATCTTGATTGATCCTAGACCGGGAGGTCGCGTAGCCCTTAGGAGATAAAGGGGGATCTTCATCAAGTGGTATCAGAGCGGAAGTTATGCTTGCAGATAGCAGGAAAAAGAAAGGAGAAAAAGAACTTGAAGTTGTACTTTGTGTGTGACAGACCATCAACACAATGCCGCCAAGGAGACGAGTGGAACCACCTTTGGCCAATCGATCTGTAGAAAGGGAGATGTGAGAACTTTGTGCAAGATTAGAGGCAATGGAGGCAACACAAAGATGAGCACCTGATGTTGGAGACGTTAGGGATGCAGAGAGCGAAGAAGAAGTGGGCGAGAATGTTGTTGAAGAAGCTGCAGGAGAGGATGTTGTCATAGAACGTTTGCTAAGAGAAGTTGTCAGATTGGGAGACAGAGTCAATATGGAGGTCCCAATGTATCAAGGCAATTTAGATGTCGAAGAGCTATTGGATTGGATAATATCCATGGACAAATATTTCAACTATGAAGACATCGATGAGGAAAGAAGGGTGAGACATGTTGTCACCAAACTAAAAGGACATGCAGCGTTGTGGTGGGATGAACTGCAAATTAAGAGAAGAAGCAAAGGAAAGCAGAAAATAAAGAGATGGGATAGAATGGTAGCCAAGGTGAAGGCTAAGTTCATGCCCAAGCATTATCAGATCAATCTGTTCAGAAAAATGCAGAACTTGAGACAGAAAGGGATGACAGTTAAGGAGTACACAGAGGAGTTCTACAAGCTGAACATCAGAACTAGACAAAGAGAGAGAGATGAAGAGAAAGTTTCCAGATATATAAATGGCCTGAGATATAATGATCCAGGTGAATATCGGTGGCCACCCACCTTTTCTGACTGGCTCAAAACAACTTTCTGGCAATTTACTATTTTTAGCAGGTTTTAACTTCCGGGGCCATTTTGAGGGCCTAAATGAAGGTTTTTTGAGATCGAGGTTCTCAATGATAGTCAAAGAAATGATTGAGCCCCCAAAATGAATCTCCTCGACGATACCTTTCCAACGAGCTATCACACACCTAAAACGGAGATCGTATGCAAAAGTTACGACCCCGGGAAGTTGATGTACTAACTTACCCAAATGGGGCCCACGTGACTTTTGGCGTTTCATCTCCTAGGGTTAGGTTTTTGGATGTCTATGATTTTTGGCATTCTCGTCTATTGTAAAAAGGCCTCTAGAGCCTCATTGTAATCATCTTCTCATGGATGCGAGTAGCAGCCACATCTCTTCTCAGAGATAAGCTACCAGCGCCCTAGCTAGTTTATTTCCATTCTGTCTGTAAGCATATTTCAGTCATTTGTTATTAATGAAATAAAGTCTTATTTCTGTTGCATCTCTGCGTTTATGTGTATTTCTGTATTTCATTGTGTTCCTACATAAATACGGATCAGTGGTATCAGAGCGGTCTGCTCATTCTCGATCCTTCTTTGCATGTCCCCAACGAGATCGGGGTATAAGGAGTTGGGGCTCGATCTGGTTGAAC
>ML783613.1:263378-275719 GCA_009831015.1 Picea engelmannii | reverse complement strand
AACTGCAGGAAGACACCATCCTTGACAGGAGAATGCGAACTTCGAAGCGAGGAAATGTGGAGTATTTGCGAGTTGGTCTTAAAGGGACGAATCCAAGCAAGGCCAAGTGGATTGAGGTTGGAAGGGTGAGGGAAATATACCCTCATATTCACATAGACTGAGATAGTCTTTTGGAGGTCCAAAAGATTCCCAATGGGGAGGTGTGATCAGGGGATCAAATTTTGCTCAATTTTCAAAGTGCTCGGAATGCGACGAAAATAGTGTCATTGCATCCATCTCGTCTTCCTGATTCCGGTGGTATATTTACTTTCTCAAAAGGAGTTAGTATGGAGAAGATATCACGATATGTTCATCAAGACAAACAGGCAAAAAGTTTGATGCTGACTGTACCTGTCCGTACAGTCCGTACCGTCTGACGTGGCAGGGCCGTACATACCATATGGTGGTGATGTGGCAGATGCTGATTGGTCGATTGTTGGCGAGTTGGATGTTGACATGTGTCCTTGGGTGGCCAATAATAGGAGGACACGTGGCCCAATCCAAGGGCGCCACATGTCGCTCACTGGTTGGCTAAGGAGTTCTATGTATAAAATGTTGGAGGCCGCGGGGTTCAACCCCTGGACCTCTCCTCCACATAGTGCCTTTACAAATTCCAATAACCAACTGTCCGCCCGACGTTCCTTGTTATGAATGTTAACGCACATATATTTAAATGCGTGTGTTGTATTAAGTGGAAAGGGGGGCAGGCCGGGGCCTAGCCCCGACCCGTGGTTCCATTGTATAAACATATGACCATTGTAAAAACCAAATCGCGCGCGAATTGTAATTGCATACCATATATACCATATGTTATATTGTATTAAACATGCGCGCGGGGTTTGGAACCATAACCAACGGTTAAATGCGTGGGGTTATAACCTGTGGTTTTGTTATATGACCGGTGGATTAAAACGCGCGGGAGTTATATGGTTTTGAAACGGGAATAACGACTTAACCACTCGTTTTCCTGGCGCGCGGTCATATGCGCCATACGCCCAGGTGCCGAGGCGGTTAGGGGCTGGTGCGCCCTTAACCGTCCTACGGTTTGCACTGTTGGCACGGTTGCGCCCAGTGCTAGGTTTTTGCGCTTAAATGAGCGTGTGAGCCAGGTTCATTCAAGGAGGGTGCGAATTGTAGAACCAGAGACAACAAGCTTGAAGAGGGAGACTTCTAGGAGGCCTAACTTCTTCATTTTTCGACTGATTGAGGTGTCGAAAGAGCCCAGACAGGGGTTTTGGGATGTTGGGAAGCCATTGGAGCAGTCGGTTTGTCAGTTTGAGCATTGTAAGACATGTTTTTGAGCACTTTTTGAGCAATTAATAATAATGATCCATTGGAAGCCGGACCAGGAGATGTAGCCCATAAGAGGGGTGAACTCCTTTATCAATTGTTGTGCATATGTGTTTATGTTCAATGTTTATGCTGTTGTCTATGTGTAATTTGCATAAGTAATCCTTTATTTTATTTGTTGCAAACTGATCCTTTTTCTTTAAACACATAACATTCACTTGCAATAAGTTTTCAAGTTTTTCAAGTCTTCTTCAATTTTAGATCAGAAGAAGAAGCACAAGTCTTTCAAATGGATAGAGGAGGCAGAGAGGAGATTCAATATACTGAAGGAGAAAATAACAGAACGACCAATTCTGGTCTTACCGAATTTTGAGAAGACATTTCAGGTGAAATGTGATGCAAGTGGAGTTGCAATAGGAGCAGTTTTGAGTCAAGATAACAAACCTATTGCCTATTTCAGTGAGAAGTTGAATGAGACCAAGAGAATATACTCCACATATGACAAGGAGTTTTAGGTCATAATTCAAGCCTTGAAGAAATGGAGACATTATCTTGTCCCACGGGAATTTGTCTTGTATAGCGATAACCATGCTTTACAATTCATAACCAAGAAGGAAAAAATGAATCAGAGACATGCAAAATGGGTTGAGTTTATGCATAATTTTACTTTTGTCATAAAACATATTGTTGGGAATGCTAACAAAGTTGTTGATACATTGAGCAGGAGATGTTTGATTCTGCAAGAATTTCAGGTGAAGACCTTGGGGTTTGAACACCTTAAGAACATGTATTATGATGATACAGATTTCAAGGAAGCATATGAAGCATGTGCAAACCTTGTGCTGAGAGATAGAATCCAGTGGAAAAAGTACATGATTCAAGAGGGATTGTTGTTCAAGGGAAATCAGTTGGGCATACCAAAATGCCCAATGAGAGATAATATTTTGAAAGAAAATAATAGTGGAGGATTGGCTAGACATTTAAGCCATGATAAAACGTTTGCACAGTTGAGTAGTTCATACTATTGGCCAGGTATGAGAACAGAGGTGATAAAGTTTGTGAACAGGTGTAGAATCTACCAACATGCAAAAGGAAAAAGATAGAACATTTGATTGTATCAACCATTTCCAATACCAAAGAAGCCTTGGGATGCAATAAGCATGGATTTTGTGTTGGGACTACCAAGAACGCAAAGAGGATTTGATTCCATATTTGTGGTGGTGGATAGATTTTCAAAAATGGCACATTTTATCCCATGCCAAAATACCAGTGACACAACGCATGTTGCAAATCTGTTTTTCAGAGAAGTTGTAAGACTTCACGGCCTACCCAGAAGCATTATCTTTGATAGAGACACAAAATTTGTTGGTCACTTTTGGAGGAAATTATGGAAGAAGTTGGGGACATATTTTTCCTTCATCTCAGCTTATCATCCTCATACGGATGAACAGACTAAGGTGGTGAACAAAAGTTTGGGAAACTTATTGAGGAGTCTAGTCACTGAACACCATAATCAATGGAATCAGATTCTACCACAAGTAGAATTTGCATACAATGATTCACCACACAGGAGAACTGGAAAGAACCCATTCCAAATATTGTATGGAATGCAACCCAGGGGAGTATCTGAGTTGAGAGACTTGGAACAGAGTGAGATCAGGAGCATTGGAGAAGAAGATTTTTCCGCAAAAATGCAAAGGCTCCATAGCCAGATCAGAGGACAGTTGCAGAGTTCTAACCAGGAGTATAAACACAGAAATGATCACCATCGCAGATAAATTCAATTTGAAGTAGGAGACTAGGTTCTAGCACATCTCAAGAAAGAAAGGTTCCATAGGGGAACATATAATAAGTTAAAGATGAAAAAGATAGGACCATGTAATATCTTGAGGAAGTTTGATGCAAACGCCTATGAGATTGAGATGCCAGATGGTGTGGGAATATTGCCCATATTCAATGTTTCATACCTGTATCCTTACAGGAAAGATGACATAGAGGGGTCAGAAGATCAAGAGAAGATCCAGTGGGAAAAACAAATGCATGTAGTAGAGAAGCCACAAATGGAGAAGATCATGGATTAAAGGATCGATAAAAATACCAGGAGGAAAACCTATTTTGAATATCTGGTCAAGTGGAAGGGACACCCAATAGAATATGCCAGTTGGGAAAATGAAGCTGATATCCAGAAGCATGGAAAGTTGGTGCAGGAGCTCATGGATAGGATTCCATGATGTTTTGTCAAGGGGAGTATGATGCAAGAGTATCGTTGGCAATTGCGTGGAGCAAGATTTATCAACATCAAGGAATCTGTACGAGAGATCAACGCTGGTAGTCACACCAGATATTTTGAATTCCACCTTAACTCAGCATCATAATTAATATTTGGGGCACGCTTGGATGATTACGAGCGAAGTGGGAGATTCCACTACGGCTCTAGAATGTGACTGGTCTAGATAGTCGTTAGGACAAGTTTTAGAGTAGACAAGTAGCCAGGGGGGACCCTAATATCCCTCTGTGATAAATAGAGGTTTTGTACACTCGAATGAGGCTATTTAGTAGTCGATAGTCAGTTGTTGGTTGGAATAGAAATTAGGAGAATATTTCAGTAGTTTTGTTGTTCATTTACAGTTGTAACCATATTTCATTTTTGGAATAGAACAAAGGAAAATTGATCCAATGCATGGTGTGAACATTGTTTGCAATTCTCTGTATTGTGTTTTAATTAATGAATGAATCTCATTTTGAGTAAATGGAACTACGAATGTTAGGATAAGTTTCAATTGCTTCTCTCCTATGGAAGTAGTGCAAGGTGTGCACATAGAACATAAGGAGTGTGTCAATGGGATCTAATTCGATTTCAAAGCTCAGAAGAGATAACACGAAACTTTCCCTTTGTAAGGAGTTCAAAGAGATTGGTGCAAGGAGCGCATAGTTGTCCACAAGGACCCTAACCTTACGTGAAGATCTAGTGTAAGGAGTGCACAGATCCGAGATTCGACTAAGCGTCGAAGAGTCAGGAAAGGGGAATGCCACGAGGGCGAGAGGAGTTCCTCTTCAAGAGATCTCGAGGATCTAAGTTATCAAAATCCATGAAACGCAAGGAGTGCGTGGGAAATTGAAGTCCTCACGAGACCAAGATCAGGAGGGTTAACACTTTTCATAAGTGTTAAATAGATCCAAGAATTAGACTCATCGAAGGAGCAAAGGTTCGAGAACTTTGAACACCCAAAAGATCTTCTAACTCTGAAGATAGTGTAAGCACATGGGGGAAAAGATCTCAGCCATTTGATCTGAACGCTAGAGAATCAAAACCATCCATCAAGAGGGTACGTGGCAAGAGATCAACATTTCGTTGACTCACGACTCAGAGGAGTCAACGACAAAGTTGCAAGAACTCGCGAATCCTGAAATCATGATTTGATATGAACCGTCGAATCCAGGAGAGATCTGGACTGTTGATTTTCCAGGGAAAAATATCGGTATTTCGGAGGATCATAGGTGATAAGTCTTCTGACTTTGTGAAACGTGAAGCCCCGAAATCATCGAGACTGTCGAATTGAAAGAGAGATCTAGACCGTTGACCCAATGCCATTGCAATTTCGGATATTGGGTGAACAGAGGTAGCATCACTCCCAGGGCCATGAAATGCGAAATTGTGATGTGCCTTTCACTCGAGCATGTGGTCACCGCTAGTGGTCACAAGGGAGAAAGGGATTAGTAGAGAGGAGCTAGTGCCCGTTTGGAGTTGAGGTTCGAACAACTCTTGGGAGAGAAGTCATGGGTCTCAGACGAGCTACACATTTAGGGAAAGGACCTATGTAAGTGAGTTTGGAGTCTAGCAGAGACCCGAAGAGTCAATCAGACTCAGTATCTTGATCGATCCTATACCAGGAGGTTGCACAACCCTTAAGAGAGAAAGGGGGGTCTGCATCAATTATCTAAATATTGTTATCTAATAAAAAGTGAGAATATCTCAATATTCTCATACTTAACGACTAATGTCTATTCGATTATAAAATGATGCATAAAGATTGTGTTGTTGGGTTGAATTAAAATTTAAAGAGCATTGAAATTCATACCTCAATGCACTCTTGATCATTTTCCAATTTTACTCTCTCATATCAACCTTCCACCATGTTGACTTTTATTATTTGATGTCCATTATCGTAACAAATATAAATCATAGGTTTACATATACTTTCTGTGAATTTGAAAAGTTAAGTACATCGAATTTAAGCTATAGTTTGTTGTATTTTCTAGCATTTTAGAGTTATTTTAAGTTCATCATAAAACCCAAGTAATAAGGGAAAAATCCCTTATTTGGTTGAAGGAAATAATAAGGATTATTTTATTTTTAGCGTAAGTGATGATAGTCCCTATACGCCTCGCGCGAAGCAAAACCATGATGTAAGGAATTATTTTAGAGGCTTTAGACTACTTGCGGGTGATAAGTTATTAAGTTGTGATTGAATGTTAGACCTTAGATCTTGCGCAACGATTTAATTGACGACACTTGCACGCCTCAACTCTAGGAGATGATTAATTTATGTTTGTGTTTAGTTTTCCTCACGCAACTTGTGTGTATAGTCGTTCACCTTATGCCTTCACGTATGTTGTCATGTGACGGGTTAGCAACCCTTGCGTGCTTCATCAATAAACTAACGAATGAAGAATGAACAAATTTTATTACATCATGAATTTATTAACAAATGATTGTAGCAGACTACAGACTGCCTGCGCAAAATGTAAATGTTATGTTATATGATGAGTTCTGTGAATGATTCCTCAAATGCCTAGTTTATTGATGTTTTATTTTTCCTAATGCAGCTTAAAAAGGAAAAAAAGAAAAAAACAATTGACCTATTGTACGTAGCTCATTGTCGTGATGGTGGGGTGTTACAAGAAGGGGCACACTTCCTGGGGTGTGACAGTCATGTGGGGAACCAAAAATGAACCACCATGTTGATGCTTCACCACTCTGATCATCACCATCATACCAACGTGCCCAATCTGCATCATCCTCTCTTGAAACCCCAAATTGAACTTTCTGAAGGGATTGAAACCATTATCTTGAATCCTCCCCTGTGAAGGTGTCTCGGTGAAGTCTAAGTCTGTAAGTATACGAGCAACCTTGAGTATTTCCAACCATGTAGAGAAAGTATTGACCTCCCCTATCCTAACGTTTCAAAAATAAAGCATACCAATCACTGTCATGGCTTTATCGATCATCGCTATCTAAACCAATCCACCACTCCAATGAATTCTCAAATCTCACCACCAAATTGGAATTCCACCACTCCCAAAAAATTTTGGTTGTTTTACCACACTGGTACCCATCATATTCAAAATTAGCCAAGTCCCTAGTATTCCATCATCTAGTGGAAACCAAGTACTAGGAATCCACACTATGCCTGCTAATTTGTTCGACTCTTGCCAAACTACACCGAGTAATATTCTATCTCGTTCAACATCAATGTACTCAAGTAATCTATGGAGTCTAAACACCTTTCAAAAGAACCATTATTCTAACTATGGTGCCTCATACTCTGGTGAAGTCCCTAAAATGTGGTCTCTATCATACGCCTCTGGTAGACATGTACTACCATTTGTCAACACTATTTCCCATCTTTGTCCTAAAATGAGTGTACAATGAAACAATCTTGTTCAATAGGTATGCCCTAAATCATTCTGTTGAAAATTCATGCAGTCCCTCATATGCCTCCACACATCTCCCTTGAGGCCCTTCCATGAGAACCTCTCTATGATCTGTCAATAAGTCTGGAAGTACCTAGGATGTCCTAACAAAGGTGAATCATGCATAGCTCTCATGATCTTCTCCCTAAGTGTGGACTCGAGGACTAAGTATATGTTTCCTTGATAGTAGATGATATCATCCACCACTACGTACCTATCATCTTGAATGTGACCTTCCATCAACTTGCAAGTAAACCAATCCTTGGAATATTCCACTAAAAGGTAGGACTTCCAATCAACTGAAACCCTCGTGAGCCACTCCAATGTGTCGTGGATCTCATCCTGCACACTACTCACATGGATATCATATAAGACATGTGTCATTCCAAACACCCTATCCCTGTCCCAAGGAAAATCTAACCGAAGATCTAGTTCTGGAGAGTACCTTTTCCCATGCCTGAACATGCTCCCTATCATGCCCCATGCCTCATCTAACTGTCTGAATTGATACACAATTGTATATTGCTGCATACCATTGCACACCATTGTATCATCATGCTCCACATTTTTTTCCATATGGGCCACTACATCAATCCCTCCACTAATATCAATTGAACCTAGATCCTAAAGTGATGTATCCACCACTATCCTATACTCAATCCCTCAATCAATCGATGCATATAATTCCTTGCTAGTTGATCCACAAGGAATTTTCTCAACTACATCCTTTGTATCTAAGCCTTGAGACACAAGAAACATCTCATGATCCCTGCAATTTGAAACAAGTTCATGGTCAAAACCCTTTGTGTCAAACCTCTCCTCAAGCACCTGCAACTCTGAATGCTCCCCGTGCGGGATCATCACAAGAGGCTTCTCCCTGACCAATAATCGGTCCTCCAAATCTTGCAACGTAAGGGATTTTGCTCAATTTCACTACCATATCGAGGTACAATAATGTCCTCATCAATATAAATATCATAAATGAGATATGGTGTTGAATCCTCATCATGCATAGGTGTTATCATGATTGAACTACCCTCAACATAAGCATCATACATAGTGGAAGATGTTGGATCCTCAACATCGACTAATTGGAACATCTCCTGATAGTCATCATGAGATATTGCATCCTCATCTTTTGTTGATTCATCATAGGTATAACCATCCAACACACTAGTGTCATCAACCTCATTGGTTAGCTCTGATGGCATGTCATGGGTTGTTATTTGGTCTTCCTTTATGCATACATCCTCAACATGGCTAGATGCATGCTCCTCCATATTTTCCCTTTAATTTTTTCCCTGTGCCTTTAAAGGAATCATTTTCCACCTTCGAGGGCCAACATCCATACTTGAGGGTGAAATATTTTTTAAATGGAAAATATGCACTGATCTCCTCCCTCAATGCTAGATACTCCTGGTAGTGGTAAGGCATGTTTTTAATTGTTGCTAGTGTCCTCAAGATATCAAACACAGGCTCCAAATATTCCTCCAAATATTCCTCCATCTGGCTTAACCACTTAAGTGAAAAACATATCCCATCATTTATTACACATGTATGTACATAATCTAATTTCCTTCCGACTATTTTGCCTCACTGTAAATCGCGTGGCTTTTTCTGAAAAAATTTTGAAAATTTGTCGAAATTAAAATGTTGATAAATTTACTTCCCGAACTCTGTTTTGGCCAATTTGTTTTTTGAAATTGGGTATTTTTTCGAGAGGAATTCAAATATCCAAAAAAAAATTGCAAATTATTCTCAAAACGTTTCAGAATGTAACCTAAAATGCACCACCCCTTTTCCCTTTAAAAACATTTGTTAAAAAACCCCAAAATTTTTTTCCCTTCTTTGGCTAAGGAAAGTGCTCTGATGCAATCACATGTTGGCAACATCACCAGCTCTGTACCACTGTAATATCCCCAATAGAATAGGTTGGGATATTATGTCCTTCTATGTAATAAATATTCATGATTCTCTAATCTGGTTGACAAATTTTCACAAACGGTTTGCATGTATTCTACTAATAGGAATTTTGTCAAACATATTGCATGTAATACAAATACACTCGAAATAGAAGGGACAATAGGTGGTATTTTATTATGAATGAAGATATGAATACAAAAAACCATTTTTTGTTGCAATAGATTAATAAAAACAACCTTGAATCATGCCATGGCCTCCTCAACAAATGAGGTCAAACCCTCCAAGTGCCACAAACTCTCCAAGCAAATCACTACAACCCAAAACTGAAAACAAACCTAAGATGAAGATCCAATGAAGATCATGGATGGATCATCCTCCTTGTCTAGCTAAGGTGGATATTGCACCACTGAAACAAGACCAACAATGGAAGGGTTTTGCTAAACCCTAACGAAACAATGGCTCCAAGAGAACCATACAAGAGATCAATCAAATCATAATCCAAAGTGAGGCTCTACCCATCCTGTTATCATTTTTCCATGCCTTCTAGAACTTTCCCCTTTTTGACCAAATCAAATGTAACTTCTATAATTCCCCCTTTTTTACTAAATCAAATATAACCCTTATTTTCCCTCCATTTTTCACTTTAAGATTAGAAGTCACTTTAATAATTGTTAAGTAACTTATTAATACAAAGTTACTTTAATTCCCTAATGTCACTTTAAAAACATAACATCTCCTAACTAAGTGACATTAAATGACCCACATTTTTACTCATTTTTCTCCACTGACAAGCCACGAAAGTCCCTTCTACTATAAAACAAGGGAACCAAAAAATGGGGACATGACATAAACAAGTTGGGGACATTGTCCCTGATATGGGTTGCACCAGAAATAGGGACGCAAAATTATATCGAATGGTGGGGTTATACTGGCATATGAAAGGAATGGTAGAATATAATAGGATGCCTCAGAAGTAGAAAATTGAGACAAGGTAGAAGCCTTAGATGAGGAATATGTCCCAAACATGAATACAAAGTACTACCTTAGTTATTCAGCTAGAAGCACATATGGAGGAAAAATTATGATTGAAGGTGCATTAGTTATTGGCCTAGCACAATCCACCTTACTTTCAAGGAATGGTAGAAGGTTATACTTGAGCTTATCACAATATATGGAAGAGAAGGAAATATACGAAGGAAAGAAAAAGACAATTGTTGGGGTCCTTATAGTAGGAAAGACCTCTATAAACATGAATAACTAATCTCCCTTTCCCTATATATTTGTGGGTTTGGATATATCCACAAAACAATATCCATAAGGTGAGTAGTAGATAAATATAAACTATATATTTTCATGTTTCAAGAAATTATGATAGGAGAAGATGAAGCCAAAAGGAATTTGAGCCAAATGTTTGTTGGATGGAACTTTGAAATTTTGGGTTCTATAGGGAGATTAGGGGAATTTGTAATGTGTTGTAAGAAAACTATTGATATTAGGGAGTCTTCCATTTTGAACTCTAAGTTTTTTACTTCTTACAAACTAACTATGTTTTTAGTTTTTTTTCCTATTTATCACCTCTTTAATAATAGATTCCTTCTAATATTATGTTTGATCTATCTTCCTTTTTTTTAAAGTAAGCGTAGGGGTTTGTATTCATAAAATGACAGTATATACATGCATATAACTATGACATCCATTAGATGTTCTTCAAAAAATAAACCAGAGGTTGTTGGCCTACCCAAAGGGAAACTAGGCTAGCTATAAAAAAAGCTAGTACTGTCATGCTTAGTCTGATAATAAATTTCTAACTAGTATCCTCAAAAATACATAGAAAGGCTAGTAAAACCGGACTAAAAAAACTCAAAATTAGGAAATATTCATCACTCATCAAGCACATGAACCCAGGGGGACCCATTGGGATGAGCACCAAGAGAGGGTAATGACTTTGGTAGGGGCTTGGAGCTTGAAGGAGAATAATTTCCTTTGATAACCTAGAAGACCCCTCCCTGCTTCTTCATGAGCCATGAAACAATAGTTATCAAAAAACTAGACTAATGCTCTAGAGATTCCATCTGTTGCTACAGATTCTCATTTTTCTACTCATGATTCATCCTAATATATTCTACAATTCCTTTCACATGCCAGTATAACCCCACCATTTGATAGAATTTTGTGTCCCTATTTCTAGTGCAACCCATATCAGGGACAATGTCCCCAACTTGTTTCTGACATGTCTCCATTTTTTGGTACCCTTGTTTTGTAGTAGAAGAGACTTCTGCATTAAGACAAGGTTTCTACCTTTTTCATATTCTTATGATTTTAGTATTTTGATGATAGAGGGTTCCACTTTGACTCATTTAACTTTTTGGATCTTGCATGTATGTGTGTATGTCATCTCTAAGCTAAGATCTAAACTCGTTTCCTCCCCGTGCTTCCCCCACCCCCAACCATTTCCTCTAGGAAATCCCTTCCTTTTTGTCTCTTTAAATCAAGTACATTATTTATTCTTATTCTTTATAAGAATCATATCAACAAAATTTTCCTTTCTTAGAATTTATTTTCTTCTCCCCCTTGTGACCAAAAAACATCTTTATTTCTTGTTATAAGTTAAAAACCCCAATTTTTTTGAAATGAGATTTTTTTTCTTTGGCATCATTTAACATTTGAATGATTCATTATCCTATTGGGAATTATTTTCATCATCTCCTTCTCTATCTACTTTCTCCTTTTCTTTTTTCAAGGTCAGACTACTCAATACTTGGCACTCCTTTTCTTAAAAAACTTTGGCTCCTCTTTGTTAAATTTAGAGATACTATTAAGTTTTTTTCAATTTACTAGATAATAATAGCATAAGAAGGATCACTGAAAGAAATAGAATCAAAAGGTACACATCATTTATCCTAGGAAACCCTCATGGGGGAGAAAACCCAACAAAAACTTACTTGATATAGATTTCCAATACAATGCCAAGATAATAAACCAAACACTAGAGAATATCCAACACTGAGCAATGCACCTCTCTCTCTTCTTCTTCTTTCGGTAACTACAACTTCCTCCAAAATTGCGCACTAGATGAGTGACTTGAGTGAGTGTTAGAATGAGCCATCATCCTCTCTTATTTAAACTAGCTGCTAGGAGCTAGGGTTGTGTCTCTTCACCAAGCTGGTCCGACTTCTTCAATTACTGGCTAAAACTACTTTAATTAGCCCTAGGGGCCGAATTCTCAATTAGCATCATTTAATTAGGGTTTGACCAATCCAAAAAAGGGGATTTGGTCATATACAAATCCTGACATGATTAATCCACAAAAGGGGATTTGGTCATATACAAATCCCGACATGATTAATCCATAAAAGGGGATTGATCTATTAAATAATAACTCAATAATAAGTAGA
>ML783613.1:218407-246925 GCA_009831015.1 Picea engelmannii | reverse complement strand
CAAAGAAGTGCAGGCACCACAAGAAGGCAAGAATCAAGGGCGAGCCACTCCAGGAACGCGTAGTAAAGTAAGAAGGGCGATGGCGTCTTCCTCCAAAGGGCCGTTGAGCACAGAAGAACGCTTGAAGCAGATGGACACGACCCTGGCAAATTTGCAGCAGATGCTACAACACCAGTTAGATTTCTTGGAAAATTTGGATGTGGAAGCAGGTCGCAGGCTTGAACAGCTTGAATCAGACATCACTATGACAAAGATCGGGTTTGCTGAAGAATTAGACAAGCTGCATCAAGAATTAAAGAACCCACAACAAGAATTTGACGAACGAATGGAGCAACTGGAGGCCAAAATGGCCCAGCTCAATAGTAATTGGAATCAGGATGAAGAAAAGTAATTTCTGAGTGAAGTGTCACTGAATCAAGCTCTCCAGCAATCTGGAAATAGTAGCCATGGCTTAAATAAGCAGATTAGTAAGCACATAAGGAACTATGGCAGTTAGTAGGCTTGCTTGTATTCACAGCTGTTGTAGTTAAAGCAGTTTGTAGTCAAAGTCCCAAAGAAAATTGGGCATTTTGTAATCTGAACCAGTGGCTCTGCCACACTTTTTAATCTAATCTCATATTCGTTTGTGTTAAAAAAAAAAAAAGGGTATTCTATAATACAACATCATCAGGAGAGAGAGAGGGTAGCAACATCAACATCATCTGGAACACTGACTAGCATATCTATAAATCATTGGAAGTTTTTCTCATCATCAATAACATCATCATTCACAGCATGGAGATAGAGTATCATCATCATCATCATTCACAAAATTGAGATTGAATGGCATAATAATCATCATTATTTGCATCAACATCAATTAGTATAACACTAATACAACATCATCAATCAGTGAAATATCGATACATCATCATCAATATCTTCATCATGAAGTTGAAGTAGCAACATCATGATCATCTTCAACATGAAGCTAAAGTAGCATCATCATCATCATCTTCAGCATGAAGTTGAAGTATCATCATCATCATCTTCAACATAACGCTAAAATAACAACATCACCAACACGAGGTTGGTACTCCAACATCAATAGCACAAGGTTGGTACAACAACAACAACAACACTAGGCTAAGACAACAACATCATCAACATGAGGCTGATATACCAACATCATCAACATGAGGCTAGAGCAAAAAAATCATCATAGAACGAGGCTAGAGAAACAACATCATCACAACACAAGGTTGGAGCAACAACGTCATCACAACACGAGGCCGAAGAAACATCATCATCATCATCATAGGGAAACAGAATGAGGCAGGTGTATCAACAACATTTTTTGGTACTCTAAAAGTCCTTAGGTATCTACCCAGAAATCATAAGATTCCCTAGGATATAAAATCCTAAAGGAGCTACCACGTGGTATTCTGGTAGACCGTCCTTATCAGACCTTTGAGACCTGCCCAGGAATCATAAGATTCCCTAGGATTACAAAAATCCTAACGAAGCTACCACTACTTACCACATCTAGCATATACATGCATAGGTACTATGATAGACCATCCTTACCAAACCTTTGGGATCTATCCAGGCATGATCAGTCCCCTAGGACATAAAATCCTAATTGAGCTACCCGTTGTTGGTCAGGATACCATAGTATCATCAACATCATTCCCCCTTTCGAGGGAGGTCCTTTCGGACTATACCAAGCTTGTCTCAAAAGTATTTAAACTTTACACGAGACACAGGCTTGGTCCACGCATCTACAACCTTCTCATATGTGCCAACATATTGGAGCTTAACAACTTCCCTCTACACCATATCACAAATGTAGTGATACCGGATTTCTATGTTCTTCGACTTTTCATGGAACACAGGGTTCTCTCTCATCTTTATACAACTTTGGTTATCACATAGAATCATGGTTGCTTCCATCTCCAGATCAAATAGATCTTTCAACAACTCTCAAATCCATATGGCTTCACAACTAGCGGAACATCTAGCAATGTATCATGCTTCTGTCGTGTTGAGAGAAATACTAGATTGCTTCCCACTCTGTCATGTATTCATGGTTGACCCAGGACTAAAACAACATCCTGAAGTTCTCTTTCTGTCAGAAACACTTCCTGCCCAATCTGAATCACTATAGCCAATCAATCTTAAGTCATGATCTCCATTATAACTGAGACCAAAGTCCAACGTACCCTTAAGGTATCTCATCTAATGTTTTGTAGAAACAAGGTGAACATGTCTAGGCTCTCAATGTGTTCACAACAAAACATATATCTAGCCTGGTATTTTTCAGATACATCAACGATCAAATGATCTATCTATACAACGTAGCATCAACCAATTCTGACGTGGTATCAACCAGGAGTTTCAACTTTGTTTCCATCGGTGTTTTCGTGGATTTACACTCCAACATATCAAACCTCTTCAGTATTTCAATTGCATACTTCCCATGGTTAAGGAATTTCTTTTCTGGGCTCTACCAAACTTCAAGACCTAAGAAATAATGCATTAGGTATTTCATCTCAAACTTTGTAGCGAGATTCTTCTTGCGATCTATGATGATATTTTCTTCATCTGTCAAGAATACATCATCTACATATAGTAGAAACATCATTGGCTCATCATTCATAACCTTGAAGTAAAGGTTATAATCAACTTTACTTTTGGTAAAGCCTAAGCTCATCATGAAACTATCAATTCTTCCATACCAAGCTCTAGGAGCTTGCTTCAACATGTACAAAGCTTCCTTCAACCCGCAGACATGAGTCTTTCTATCTTCAATCTTCAAATCAAAATTTTCACATCACATTGTCCCGTTCTAGTCCACTTGCTTCAACTCCAACTTAATATGCACAATCATGTGCTAGATCTATGTGCTTTCTGCAAAGGACTATCTGTCTCACTACCTAAGAGTATGTCCTCTACTCTCACTCCAATTGTTCCTCTAGAACTGGGACTCTTTACCTACAACTTCTCTGAGGCTGAGAATGGTTTCTCGATTCTCAATGTGACTGTTGAAATCTGAGAGTAACTCCTCTACTTCATCACAAAAAAAACTTCATCTGAAACTGAGAGTGGCTCAATAAAATTAGCTCTTCTTCTTTCATGGAGGTAACTCTATCTTCTATTGTATTCATGTCTTCATGACCCAACTAAGGTACTACACCAACTGACACTTGGAGATAAATCAATCTCAAATATAGGGATTGATCCCCTTTAATCTCATACTGTCATGGTCGTTCTGGTTGTCTTCATGAATATTGGAACCATTTCTTCAATTATTGGAGCAAGTGTCTTGTCATAGTCTTCTCCCTCTTGCTGGGAGAGTCCTCTGGAAACAAATCAGATTCGTACATCTTTTATCTGCAACATGCTTGATATGTTAGTTCAATATTGGAAGTCAACAGTGACTTCCCTTCTGGTCTCACGGAAAAATCCATATCCCGGTCCTTCTGACTGGCTTCCTTCTCTGTCATTGAAACAAGGGAATCTTTCATAGGGGATTTCATGTCTCCTTGAAGCTACGATCTAGTATTTGTTAAGTTTTGAGCTATTACTAGGTTTGTTTTTAATTTACTAGATAACAATAGCATAGGTAGGATCACTGGGAGAAAAACATATCACAAGATACACAACATTTATCCTGGGAAACCCTCATGGGGGAGAAAACCCAACAAGAAATTCCTTAATATAGATAGCCAATACAATGCCAAGACAATAAACCAAACACTAGAGACTATCCACCACTGAGAAATGTGCCTCTCTCTTCCTCCTTCTCCCAACTTCAGCTACCAAACTTATGCATTGAGTGAGCGAATGAGTGAGTGAGTAAATGAGGTGTTGGCTTCCTTTATTTATACAAACTGGCAGGTGTTGGAAAGGTGTCTTCACTGGGCAGGGCCAACTTGTCTTCTTAGTGGTTAAAACAACTTTAATTAGCCTAGGGGGTAACTTCTCAAATTGAATAATATATTTAGGGTTTGACCAATCCACAAAAAGGATTTGGTCAATTACAATGTCTGACATGATCAATCCATAAAAGGGGATTGATCTAATGAATAATAACTCAATAAAAAATAGAATACTCTTTGCAGTTACAATATTTCAATACTCCCCCTTAACAAGAAGGGTATTCTACAACATCATTAGGTGAGAGATATGGCAGAAACATCAACAACATCTGGAACACTAATTGACATATCTATAAATCATTAGAATTTTTTCTCATCTTCAATATCATCATCCACAGTAAGGAGCTGGAATGGAATGATCATCATATGCATCAACATGGATTCGTATAACACTAATTCATCATCATCATTAATAACAACACAAGGATGATGCAACATCAACAACAACATCATCACAACCTGAAGTCTAGAGCATCATCAAAAACAACAAAATCACAGTGCAAATGTTGTAGCGTCATCAACATCAACACTAGGAGGGAAATATTCATCACGAATCTAGCATCTCAACAACATCATCACAAAGATGGCATCTCAAAAACATCAGCATGACGCTGGAAATCTTTAGCACTAGGCTAGCATCACAACAACATCAGCATAAAGCTAGAAATCTTCAGCACAATACTGACATCACAACAACATCAACATGAAGTTGGAAATCTTCAGCACTAGGCTGGCATCACAACAAGATCAATACGAAGTTGGAAATCTTCATCACAAGGCTGGCATCACAACAACATCAACACGAAGATGGAAATATTCATCAGTAGGTTGGCATCACAACAACATCAACATGAAGCTAGAAAAATTCAAAACGAGGTTGGCATCAACACTACTTCCCCTTTCAAGGGAGGTCCTTTCAGACTACACCAATCTTATCTCAAAAGTTCTCAAACTTAACATGAGATAGAGGCTTGGTCAACATATCTGCAACCTATTTATCCATGCTAACATACTAGATCTTTATGGCTCCTCTCTGCACCATATCACGGATGTAATAATATCAGATCTCTATGTGTTTTGAATTTTCATGGAACACGGGGTTCTCTGTCATATTTATGCAACTCTAGTTATCACATAGAATCACGGTTTCTTCCATCTCCAGATCGAATAGACATGTCAACAACTTTTGAAGCCATATGGCTTCACAACTGGCGGAACATGTAGCAATGTATTATGCTTATGACATGCTGAGAGAAATGCCTGATTACTTCCTACTCTGCCACGAGATCATGGCTGACCCCATACTAAAAAAACATCCTGAAGTGCTCTTTCTGTCAGAGACACTTCCAACCCAATTTGAATTGGTATAACCAATCAGTCTGAATTTGTGATCTCCATTATAACTGAGACCACAATATGATGTACCCTTAAGGTACCTCATCACATCTTTTGCATCAACCAAATGAACACATTTGGGATCTACCGAAAATTGAATCAAGGTGTTCACATCAAAACATATATATGGCCCGGTGTTTGTCACATACATCAACAGTCCAATGATCTGTCTGTACAATGTAGCATCAATCAATTCTGACGAAGTTTCAACCAAGAGCTTCAACTTTGTTTCCATGGGTGTATTCATGGATTTTCACTCCAACATATCAAATCTCTTCGGTATTTCAACTGCATACTTCCCTTGGTTAAGGATGATCTTCTCTGGGCTCTGCTAAACCTCAAGACCTAAGAAATAATGCATTAGGCCAAGGTATTTCATCTCAAATTCTACAGCGAGATTCTTCTTACAATCAACGATGAGATTTTCTTCTCCAGTTAAGACTAAGTCATCCACATACAACAAAAATATAACAGGCTCATCATTCATAACCTTGAAGTAAAGGTTAGAATCATCTTTACTCTTGGTAAAGCCCAATTTCATTAGGAAACTATCAATCCTTCCATACCAAGCTCTAGGAGCTTGCTTCAATCTGTACAGAGCCTTCTTCAACTTGCAGATATGAGTCTTCATGTCTTCAACTTCAAATCCTTGAGGTTGTTCTATATACACTTCTTCTTCAATGACACCATTTAATAAAGTTGTTTTCATGTCCATCTGGTGTAACTTCCACTTCATCTTAGCTACAAGGGCTATGATGGTTCTGATTGAATTGTATCTGGCTACAGGAGAAAATGTTTCTTCATATTCAATTCCTTCCTTTTGAGAAAAGCCACGAGCAAAAAACCTTGCTTTATATTTCTCAATACTTCCATCAACATCATGATTTATTTTGAAAATCCATTTGGAAGATACCACATCCTTTCTCTTCAGCCTGGGAACTATTTCCCATACATCATTATTTATAATGGATTGGTATTCTTCTATCATGGCATCTACCCATTCTTTCTTTTGAATGGCTTCTTCAAAGAAAGTAGGCTCCTTCTCTAAGATATCACACATCAAAGCCATATAACTGGAGAATGGCTTGGGTTTCTTGACTTGTCTCAAGGTTCCTTCGGGGGCACATTACTTCTCTCTATCTTGAATAAGTTCCCTTGCCCAAGATGGCTTTCTCTTGTGGGAGATCGTCATATGGGGAGGTTCTTGAGACTCTATTATGTCATGATCTTCTATAATCTCCTCATCAGGGGAATTTATGACTTCCCTCACTAGTTCTACAACTCTGGGAGCCACAAGTGCTTCTTCATATACTTCTTCAAGATGGCATCTTCTTGATTTATTGAGTGTTGCATCTTCTTCAAAGTTTACATCCTTGTTGATCTCAATATGATGGTAACCTACTATGTATATTCTTAAGGCCTTGGACACCTCACAGTATCCAACAAATATTCACTTCGTTCCTGAAGAGTCCAACTTGGTTCTCTTCTCTTTTGAAACGTGTACAAATACGGGGCAACCAAATATTTTTGGATGGCTTACTTCTGGCTTCTTTCTAGAGAACATCTATTTAGGGGTCTTGAACCCAAGTGCACTATGGGACAATTTGTTATGTACATACACTGTTTTTCTTGTTTCTTCTTCCCATAAGTGCATTGTAAGATATTAATCATGGATCATAGTCTTCACTGCTTCCATTATAGTTATTTTATTTCTTTTTGCTACACCATTTTGTTGAGGATTGTAGGGAGTGATGAGCTCCGTCTTGATCCCGACATCTTTACAAAATTTTACAAAATCTTTTGAGGTGCATTCTCCTCCATTATCTGACCTGAGTATCTTGATATTTCTTTCAGAGAGATTCTCTATCAAGGCTTTGAATTCCTTGAATTTACCAAACACTTCATCTTTTGATTTCAAAAAGTAAACCTGGGTTTTTTTAGAATAGTCATCAATAAATGATACATAGTATACATACCCATTGATGGAGGTTGATGGAATTGGGCCACATACATCTGAGTGAATGAGCTCTAGGACTCCTTTTGCTTTATTGTCTCTCTTCGGGAAAGGATTTTTTATGTTCTTTCCTTGTGCACATTTGTTGCACACACCTTCATGGTCAACCTTGAATTCTAGTAGACCTGTGACTGCCTTGCTTACATATGGTAATGCCTTGTATTTAATGTGATCTAGTATTCTATGCCAAAGTTCATAGGGATTCTTAATGGAATGAGTCAAGGCTGCTTCAGAGTGACCTTTTAGCTTATACAAGCCACCTTCTTCTTTTCCAATAATAATTTCTTCTTCCATGGTTTTTCCTTTGAACCACATAAGAACTTCTCCATCTATGAAGGAAACTTTGAAGCCTTTCTTATCTAAATCTTAGATAGAAAGTGTTATCACTCCAAGAGTCACCCTAAACTGTAAATCGGGTGATCTTGGTAACATGCAAAGAATTCAAATTTTAAACTTGAAAGATAAGCTTTAGATTCATGGTGATTTGACCATAAGGATAGTCATATTCATCTACTATACACATTCCCAACTATATCCTTCATCAAAAGTGGCCTTAGGAACTTCATATCAGATAATAGGCTTGATAAATGAATGAGAAAAATAAAATTGTGATCTGAACATGTCAGAGATATTTACAGCACTTATGACAGTCAACTCACAGTAAAACTCTGTGTATTAACAAATTCTAATATCACCAATGCAAAGAACGAAGACCTCACTCAATCATTGTATGAATAAGAAGAAGAGTAAATCAGTCACTCATTAAAGAACAGTACACAGAGGAAAACAAGAAATGTAAAAGGAAAATCTGATCTTTATTGATATGGAATCACAAATCTGAAAAATACAAAGAAAGAAAAATACAGAATGATAACCACTTCTGATTCCTCTTGGTCAAAAGACCCCTCTCACCTAGCTCCTTCTAACCTCCAATCAAGCTTACAATAATATTTTTTATATCTTCCCCTTTCAGTGACAACACTATCATTCGAATAACCCTCCTATCATAGGATTCGTGTGCCCTCAAAATGGAGAGGTGACATGTGGATAACAAAAAATAACTAAAAATCTAAAAACTAGGGTAATGTTGACCACACCCCTAAAATTTCTTTATGTTGATGAAATTTCCCTTTTGAGCGCTTCTCCCTTTGATAGATGTCCCTCCAGCTCATAACTTATCTTCTAGCAACTAGAAAATATCCATATTGACACCTGGCAACAATCAATCCTTTGAAACCTCCAGAACAGGAATTTGTAGCACATTTTGTAGCGCCTCTCAAGACTAAGGATTTATTTCAAATATTCATTGTATTACTTGCAATCAATGAACTCATTATTACTAGGTGATCACATAATGTTGTAGGATATCTCTATAGGTGATGATATCATCATTTTATGATCACAACTTCGGCAAAAAATATGCATTACTTTCTCAGAACAAATTTTTCAAACACCACTGTAATGCATTCAGTCACAAAGACAAAATTAGTACAAGTGCTTGAAAAACTGATTCTTCATCTAATTCTCTGAAGATGGAAGAATACCCTAAAGATATCTGAGAAATAATTATGTGTTGATGAAGTAAAATTCCCACCTTATCACTCTGACAAGTGCTCAACAAAGCTACAAAAACGAAATTCCAAGGAACTATGTTTTTCTGAATACAGTCTAAGAGGTGAATAAAAAAATCCATGTGATTGAAATTAAAACCAAAGCACCAATGTTCTTCTATAATGAACTCTGCAGATGTGCAGATTTACTTTCACTCTTGATTTTTACTGCAACATCTACATCAAATTTATCCCATTATCTCGAAAATAATCGTGTGTGACTTACAAATATTGAACCTCTATAGAAATGAAGTTTCTCATCATGGAGATGAATGATAATAGTGAAAATAGATTTCAATAAGTCATGATCATGTGATACACCATCAAGTGTTTTCTTCCACCTACCTAAATATTCTTCTAGCCATAGAACAACCCTAAGATCTAGATGGTTTGTAGGCTCATCCAATAATAGAAGGGTTGGATGAACAAACAAATCTCTTGCCAAAGAAATCCTCATACGCCAACCTCCACTGAAATCTTTTGTGGGGCGACCCTGCATAGATTTCGTGAACCCAAAACCAACCAATATTTTCAAGGCCTGTGCCTCTGCCGCATCAGACCCAATCTCTATATTATGATAAAATGCCCCGTTTCCTTTAGACCTCCTTGAATCATATGAAAATTTAATTCATTCTGTAGAAACTCCAAAGACACTTACACTGGCACTGGGAACCCTTCTAATAACTTCAAGCGATCCTAGGAAGCCATGGAAGCGATCGAAAGTGACATGCATAACATGCATGGAATTTTTTGACCAATTGATCTCCATTGAACATGAATCCTCTTAGGTTACTCTTCAGTAAACTATATACTTCCTCATGGACTCTAAGATGAGGGCGACAACACATAACCATCATGATCAAAACCTTTGTCCCAAACTATTCCACCTAGCTGGATCTGGCAACTGGCTTCTCAAGGTCGTGTTTTTTTGTGATTTTCTGTGATGCATCATAAATAGGATTATAGGACACTTGATGAACAAGACCCAAAACTGGAACTTGAATCGTTAAAAAAAAACCTATTTCACCTTCATGTTCGTTCCATATGAGCGGTGCCTTGAGTCTAGCATTTGGCAGTTGACACCTGAACTCAACACTTCACACCTGCGTTCTTTATGTGTAATGGAAAAACTATCGGCCCTCTGAATTGAATGTGCTTTATCTGATGATGATACCTAGAGAATCGATCTTATAATAACAATATTCCAAACCCTACAACTTGACACCATATGCCTTAAACCATGTACTTGTCAATTGTTTGCAATGACAACTCTGCATTTTTTAAATTCACTATATGGGACATATCCCGCATAAATCAGGGAAATAACATATATCATCTTTAAATATGCCAATACTCCTATAGATATCTGATGAGTTATGTACAAGGTATGATCTCATGGGCTTGGCGCTCCTGTTTATTTTCTATCTCGAGAAGAAAAAACTCCACGATGCACATGGTTGTTAGCATTTAAATCTCAACACTTGGCGTATCAATGCATTGTGAAAATCTTGCGTGGGATCTTTCCATGACACTTGGTGAATTTTTTTTCGAACAGAGAATCATGCATGGACCTCTCCAATTAGCAGTTGGTTTTTATGCTCCACGTTTTATTTATATGCAGGGAGGATATCCCACATTTATAGGGAGAAAGAAAGAGTTTTCTTTTATAAATGGAAACGGTCTTAATGCATTTCGACACATTGTGCACAAGGGAATCCTTTAGGATCCTCCTCCTTGATGGCTTGGCATTTGGCACTGGGATTTGTATTATTTGTTGGTGTAGGTACTTGGCTCAATAGTTTTAGGCTCGGATAATTGGATATTGGTCTTGTGGGCCCAGTATTTTTTTGTCAAAATAATAATCCTGAGAAAAGCTTAAAAATTCAAAATGAACCTTTATTTTTTCACAAGTCAAATGTTGTTCAAGTCGCCCCCCCCTTTTTTTAAGATTTTGAAACATAATAATGGTATTAATGGGGTTTTGACAATAAAAACAAATGCACACCCATGTGAATAAATTAAGTTCTTAAGATGATATAAAGTCTTAACGAGGTATATTGTTTTGGCAGACTATGATAGGAGCTCTGACACCTATAACACAAACCAGGACGAGGATTGCGGGATTTGGAAAAAAACTGATAATAAGAGCCAATCAAGGATTAATGAAAGAATATAGAGGATATGGGAACACAAAAAGACCCTAGGATTTTGAAAATCTAGCACAAAATTTGGATAATAACTTTAAATTTTAATGGTGTGCATTTTAGTGCTAACATAAAGTAAGTCCTTTGTCAAACCTGGTACATATAGTACATCCTTCATCTTCATTGGGGTCCCTGAATCAAGTTTGTAATTTGATTCTCCTACTCCTTTGATAGGGTATTGATAATCATCTCCAAGTGTAACTTTCTTGGAAAACTTCTTTTCTATAAGGAAAGAGAGAATGTCTCTTTGACCTGTCATGTTCTTGGAAGCACCACTATCTATGAGCCAAGTGTCCTCACCAGGTGATACTAATCCTGAGAGGGAAAAGATTAAGACATAGTCTTCAATCTGTTCTTTTATCATCTTTGTGGGTGGCTCTTCATCTTCAATTGTATGGGCATGGTGCCTCTTGTTTCTCTTCTTGTATTCTTCTCGTCTAGCTGGACAATTCTTAGAAATATGTCCCATCTTGTCACAATGGTAACATTAGTAGGATGAGAAATATTTTTCTCTTCTTTGACCTTTATGAAACTTCTGGAATCTCCTTGGAGGGTGAGATTCTTTATGTATGAATTTGTTTGGGGGGTGAGACTCCTTATGTTGATGAGTTTCTTTCTGGAAGTAAGACCACTTCCTTCCTCCTTTAGTATGAGAAGCTAGGTCTTGATCTTCATCTCTTGATAGTATTGCTTCTCGGTTATCTATTCTTTCTTCTTCTTGAACACAATCTTCCCAAAGACTGTCAAAGTGTAGTTTCTCCTTTCTGGCACAAATAGTTTGGATGGATGCATCCCAAGGTATTATGAGACCATTAAGGGTTGTCATTATGAGTTCGTCTTCATATAGAGTATCACCAATTGCTTCTAGTTGTTCCATGAATTGTGATATTCTAGAGAAATATTCCTAAATTGTTTCTCCTTTATGCATCCTTGTACTTTTGAGTTGAGTTCTTAGATTAATTTTCCGGTTGATGTTCTTTCCTTCATACATTCTAGTTAGGGAATCAAACATTTATTTTGGATTCTTCTTTGAATCCACTTGAGGAATCAAGTGATCTTTAATAGAATCTGCAATGATTCTTTTGGCCCTAATGATGTCCTTTTGGTGTTTTTCTTTAGCTACAGCATCGGTAGGTTCTGGTACATCTTCTTTAATGAATCTTGCTAGGTCATTCTCTTCAATAATGAGTACAATCCTATACTTCCAGGCATGTAATTTTTCCACACCTTCTAGCTTGTCAACAAGCTTAGTTCTTGCAGACATCTTTTCCTCAAGCTAGGAAAATGACCAAAAATTGAAAATGCTCAGAATTTAATTTTGAACTTACTAGGAGGTGTGCTTGGCTGAGGTGAGTAGCTTGGTGCAGTTAGATTTCAAAAAATACAAATTTTCCCCTTCAAATTGGACCAACAAAATTCTGGACTAGTACTTCTGGTACTGGTTATGGTTTCCTGGTTTTCTGGTACTTCTAGTTTTCTGGTACTTCTGGTTGTCTGGTTTTCTGGTACCAGTAAAAACTAGGGTTTGAAATTCCAGAGTATTTGACCACTGGAAATGTGCACTCAAGGTGCCAAAGAGTTCCCTAGGCTAGGGCGCACTTTTCTAGATGGTTTTTAGGCTGATATTCCTCTTCAACAAAAATACCTAATTTTCTTGTACGACAATATTGACATTTTTCTTTATCCAGTGAAAGATGCTCTCTTCAGCTTAGATCTGATACAATGTTAAGTTTTGAGCTATTATTAAGTTTCTTTTCAATTTACTAGATAACAATAGCACAGGTAGGATCACTGAGAGAAACACAATCACAAGATACACAACATTTATCATGGAAAACCCTCATGGGGGAAAAAAACCAACAAAAACTTCCTTAATATAGATAGCCAATACAATGTGAAGAAAATAAACCAAACACTAGAGAATATCCACCACTGAGAAATGTTCCTCTCTCTTCCTTCTTCTCCCAACTACAGCTACCAAAATTGTGCACTGAGTGAGTAAATGAGGCGTTGGCTTCCTTTATTTATACAAACTGGCAGGTGTTGGAAAGGTGTCTCTTCACTAGGGCAGGGCTGACTTGTCTTCTTAGTGGTTAAAATCACTTTAATTATCCTGGGGGGCGACTTCTCAATTTGCATAATATATTTAGGGTTTGACCAATCCACAAAAGGGGATTTGGTCAATTACAATGTCCGACATGATCAATCCACAAAAGAGGATTGATCTAATGAATAATAACTCAATAATAAATAGAATACTCTTTGCAGTTACAATATTTCAATAGTATTCTCATGGAAAGTGTCTCCCAATCCTGGAATATGTCTCTTCATATGATCCTTTTCGACATGAGGCTTACTCTGAATCTTGATTTCTTCTGAGTCTACAAGCAATTCATCATTTATACAGGATATACTTGGTGTTGAATACCAAGTCTAAATATGAAAAGCCGAGTCAGACTTCAAATGAATCATGATTCCTGTCAAGGTGGCTTCATTATCCTTTGTACAAGTCTACTGCGAGTTCTTGTTCTTATGTTCAGTCATCTTTGGAGATTTCTGCTCCTTACAATCCATCTCCATATGACATACTCTATATCTCAAAATTAGTTTCTTCTTCATCTTCTGAATGTATATGATCACGTATATGACTTGGATAGTCTGCTCCATGTCTCATTTAGTATGTTGCCTCTTGCACCCGTCACTATAGCTTCCTCGAGATTGTCACCTGTGACTCTTCTAGTGTTGTGATCAAACATTCCTCCATGGTAACCTAGAACCAATAAAATAAGTTTCTCCTAGAGGAGATGTTATTTATATTTTGGTAAATGTTTACAATAAGCATTCATCTCAATATGCTCACATGCTACCAAGTATAATACTTTTTCAAAGACTGTTATCTAAACTATAGTGTTTTACTTGTAATGAGGTAGTTATCAAATTTGTCATGTGCAAATTTGAGTCTTATCAACTTAATCAATCAAACATGGAACCTAGATTCTTTTCCTCAAGAATGAGTGTATTTATTTTCTTCCAAGTCTCCTTCACTCAAGATGAAAAGTGATTTCTTCAATCTATCCTCTGTACTAAGACAATATGTTATCTTGACAAAAATATAAGTTAGAGAATAAAATCTAATCTCAATCTAATACCTTGACTTTAATTTTAACCAAGAGTTAGTATGATGGTCATAACTTCAACGTACAACCTAGATGTTCATAAGGTCAAAATAATTTCATAACAAATAGATGCATATCAAGATGATCAAACCTAGGGTGCATTATTCCTCTAAATGTGTTGGATTTGAGATCCTTTTGGATATAATATTGTCAAGAGATATTTTCTCCTACAAATACCCTTTAGAATAATAATTCATTTTAAACATGTGTAAGTACATACCTCTCGCAATATTTTTCTAGGGTAAGGCGCACTAGGACAATAAACAATAGTCCTAACACTTCACAAAAAAATTTACTACAACAAGTATTGCAGCTAGTGTTGGCACTGCAACTGATGTTGCAACTGGCATGAAGGAACTGGCACTGCAACTACAACTACAACTGATCATGCAACTGCAACTACAACTTAGGGTTTTATGAGGAAACCCTAATTTTTCAACTTTCAAATTTTGGAATTCTGATCTAGGGACTAGATGCACTGGGCTGAGGCGAGTAGGCTGGAGGAGTCTGCTTTCAGAAAATCCAAATTTTACCCCTTGAAACTGAGCCTACACAAATCTGGACTGGTACTTCTGGTACTGAAACTAGTTTCTAGGTTTTCTGGTTTTCTGGTACCAGACAAAACTAGTGTTTCACTTTCCAGAGGCTTTGGCCACTAAAAAAGGTGCGCTCAAGCTACCAATAATTTCGCTAGGCTAGGGTGCACTTCGCTATATGGTTTTTAGTCAGAAATTCTCTTCCAACAAAAATCCCTAATTTTCTTCTAGGACAACAGTGACATTTTTTGTTACTCAATGAAAGGTGTGTTGACGATTGAAAACGTTAACATAGTTTCGCCCAAAAAGTGTTTCTTAAGCCTATTATATTAAAACTAAATAATACTAGTAGGTGGGACCCCCTTGAACTATTAGAGAGCAGATCTGTGCCTTTTTTTATGTTGAGACAATGTGTGATACATGGTTGATGAAGATCTTGTGTTATTGGTTATAAATGAGCTTATGAAAGGTTGGTTACTTACGCTAATACAACATATTCTATTCATCAATATCATTACAGTATGTTCTTATTACACCTGCATAACAAATATGTTAGTGAAAATTGTAGAAAGGCAGTTTTGAGAAAGAGCAAATTACTATATCTTATGCAAAAGAGACCTAGTTCTGCAATACTACATGCATGAAAATACTTGTTGATAATTAAGTCCTAGATAACAAGGAAATGGCTATGGAATTGTGTTAAAATACGTTTTATATGCATATGGTGGAAATTCTGGTGGCGTATGGAAGTAATGGCTTACGATTTTATATATTCTATATGTATGGTGATTATGATATGTTTCGAGTTGATGTTGATCACGCTATTGGTGATGATTTTATACATGATCGTTTAGATTGTATAGTGGTCAAATGATTTAATTGAGTTATAATGGGAATATAAACATGGGTGGCGCATTTGGAAAAGTAACAATGCAAATGGTTTAATTGTTATACGGAACTTGGATTATGCTATGGTCTAAATATGTTGATGTTTTCGATGCAAGGGTTGATTAATGGTGTTAATGAAGGGCTTGTTGGCATGTACTATGGAGTAAATGAGATATGGATGGAGGCGATGTGAATTTACTACACGTCACCTTTACCCTTCCCATTGGATGCCACCCTAGTCAGACTATTGTTGATCTGGTTGTTGTGTTCACGCTCCGGATTTTTAGCAGGGTGAAACCACTCGGCCTCCTCTCGTCTTAAGGTTTTCGATTAACAGGTATGTCTCTTTTGGCCATTCTTGAATTCACTCTGGTTATGAAATTTTTTGGCTCAGTTGTGTGGGTTTGTGTTTGTCCTGAGTGCTAAAACTGTGTGGAATTTTGGTTTGGAATGGAAAATGGATGGTTCTACTTATAATAGTTTTGAGTTCATCGGAGTTGGTGGTCTTCCTGGGTGATAGCTCTTTGTTACCACTGCGTTTGGTTAAAGTTTTTTTAAATCATGGCAAGATGGTTGTCTTGGCGATTCTTGGGTTTAACTAGAGCCATGTTTTATGTTTCGGCCCTGTCAAGGAATTGCCTCACGTTCACAAGTGAATCATAGTCCTCCTTGTGCATACGCATTTGGCCTCAGAGTTTCACTATAATGGTGTCTTTCCTCCTGTGATGGATACCGTGAAAACCCTTAACCCTCCATACTGGACATGCATAGGGAGATTGTCAAGCCTGTTAAGTTGTTCCCAATTATTGTGGTCTATTACGTTGAATACAGGCTCACCTGTTGGTCGTATAGCAGTCGTGTTGGTATGGATTTTCGTCACTGCCTCCGTGATAATAGTGTGAACCTTACATTTCCATTGCACTTCTAAAGTTCATAGTCACCCGCCTGATGTCAAAGAACTCGGTTGTTTTTAATGGAAGGTCCTCTGCCCGTTTCAATTGGATGTGTGGGTATACACTGCTAGAATGTGCTTGTTTTACCGTTGACAATATCACTATTGTCACCCAACCATAGGTCGAAGCCACCCTCCGAGCACCTTGACCTTGACAGAGAGAAGAATCCTGGTAGCAATCCAATAGCCAAGCAAGGCTAATGCACCAAGCAAGAAGTAACCAAAGATGATCAGAGAGTCCAACCCAAAAGACAGAAGCAATAGGCTTCAAAATTGGCTGCAACACCTTCTCCAAAACTTGCACACAAGACTGCCAGACTGCAGTGCACACAAGTGCATGTCTGCAATTTTGAGAAGTGTTTCAAATGAAAGACTAGCGCCCTGTATTTATAGTAATCTTGGCAAACTGCCTAGGCTAACTTCTCATTCTTGGTACTAATTAATTCATATTAATTATCTCTCTCAGCCAACATCTCTTCTAGGGTTATGTTCACTTCTTTTCTTTCTTCAGGAATATTCTAATCTTTTCAAAGGTCACAATGGAGGTTCATACCTCCCGAAGCTACCATAATATCAACACTCCCTCCTAGCTAGGGAGTTATAACCGATAATGGTATTGAGCACAAACAAACCATTCAATTGGTAGCATCACGAGCATCGTCATTATTATCCAATTGGATAATATCCATGACAACTGGTACAAGTCAATTGATAGAAAACAACTATGTTTATCCATAGTAGTACACAACTACTCAAACCGTGACACATAGTCACAGACAGTGGAACATATCCACCACAATATCATATCTCTATTGTCTCCATAACAATCATCTGATATCAACCTGCATAGAAAATATTGTTATGATATAAACTGAATCAATTGGTCCATTCTTTCACTCACATCTGTGAGATCTGAAAGAGAATCTGCCCTCATATTAGAACATCAATGATGGGCTATCTGGACTATTCTTCTCAAGCAAGGAAGAATAACTATCCTTATTTCTGAGCCTGGACCATTCCCCACCCTAGGCCATTCCTCCGGCACTAAACAAAGTGAAACCTGGAGAGAATGAGTCTGCCCTAAGGAATGTATGTCCCTAATTGTTGAACCTGGACCATTCCCCACCCTGGGCCATTCCTCCGAAACTAAACAAAGTGAAACCTGGAGAGAATGAATCTACCCTAAGGAATGACTGTCTGGACCATTTCAAAAGGAAATGGCTATCCTACACCAACCTCCAAAACAGACCATTCCCCATGTTAACCACAATGGGAAATCATTGTCCGGCGAGGTGGGCTAGTCTTCTTGAGTAACCCTCAATAAGAGAGACTTCCCTAGACGATTCCCCATGTTAACCACAATGAGAAATCATTGTCTATGGTACATCATCAATCCATCGAACCATTTTCATTACAAAAATTACCATTCGATCTGGACCTTTTTTCAAACTGGAAAATGCTTGTCCATCAGAAATATCAACCACTTTCCGAATCTGGAAAGGAACTGCCCAAGATGGACCATTTTTCAAACTTGAAAATGATTGTCCTTAATTCAATAAAATGTCAGTGCTCCCTCCCAACCTGGAGATTCATTTCTTCCCTTTCGACTAAGGGATTTATTTCCATGATCCCCAATTTGTCTCGAAAATATGAAAACTTTATTCTGGACAGAGGTTTTTTCAGGATATATGTTGTCTACTCATCTGTGGGGATATACTAGAGATTTACTTCTCCTTCATAGACTTTATCTCGAATAAAGTAGTATTTGATCTCAATATGTTTCGACCGTTCATGAAACACTGGGTGTTCTGATAGCCTTATACAACTCTTATTGTCATAGTGTATTATGGTTGAATCTAGAACCTGATCAAATAAATCAGAGATTAGCTTTCTCAGCCATATTACCTCTGTGCATGCCTCACATGCTTACGATATATTCTACTTATACTATGCTAATTGTGACGGACTTCTTGTTTCCTGCTTCCCCAAGATGTCATAGCAGAGCCCAAGCTGAAACACATCCCTGAAGTACTCTTTATGTCTTCTGCACTTCCTGCCCAATCTGAATCTGTGAATCCATGAAGTTGTATATCACTAGATGCGGTATATCTTATACCATAGTTTATTGTCCCATGAATATATCTTAGGACATGCTTTGCAGCTATCCAATGCTCATGTCTAGGTTCCACATGGAACTGGCTTAGTGTGTTCACGACAAAGCAAATGTCTGGTTGAGTATTTACCAAATACATCAATGACCCAATCAATTGTCAATATAGTCATGGATATACTGGATCATAATCTAAATCTCTTACTTTTCTTATATATGTAGTCATAGGAGTGTCCATGGATTTTCAATCCATCATTCCAAACTTCTGGAGAATCTTTATTGCATACTTTCCTTGTCCAAGGAATACTTCACCACGCTTCTTCCATACTTCTAGTCCCAAGTAATAATGCATGAGACCAAGATATTTCATATCAAACTCAGAAGCTAGTTCCTTTTTGCACTGGATGATGAGAGACTCTTCACCTGTTAGGAATAGATCGTCAACATATAGTAGTAGAATCACAGGTGCATTGTTCACGACTTTGTAGTAAAGGTTTGGATCTGCATGAATTTTGGAGAAACCAAGTCTCGTTAGATAGCTATCTATTCTGGCATACCAAGCTCTTGGAGCTTGCTTGAGTCCATATAAGGCTTTCTTTAGTCTGCAAACATGAGTGTCTCTGGAATGTACCTCAAACCCTTGAGGTTGTTCAATATATACTTCTTCTTCGATTTCTCCATTGAGGAAAGTTGTTTTTACATCCATCTGATGTAAACTCCATCCCATGGAAGCAATAAGAGATATGATAGCTCTAATGGAAGTATATCTAGAAACTAGAGCAAATGTTTCATCATAGTCTTATTCCTCCTTCTGGGAGAACCCTCTAGCTATGAAACTTGCTTTATATTTATCCACACTTCTGTCTGCTGCATGTTTGATATTATATACCCATTTTGAAGTTACCAATGATTTTTCTTTAGGTCTAGGCATAATTTCCCATACATCATTTTTCATGATGGATTGGTGTTCTTTCGTCATAGCTTCTTTCCATTGTTTCTTTTGAACCGCTTCTTCAAACGTGGTAGGTTATTCATCTAGAAGCTTTGTCATACATGTTGCATAGCTTGAGAATATTTTAGGCTTCTTACTCTTTCTGAATGTCCCATCTAGGGCCTTGAGTCTTTCTACTTCTTGTAAGGTGGCTTCAAGCCAAGCTGGTCATTTCTTGGTATTAGGTACGATGTTTGTATTAATGGTCTCACATGGTTGCATCGGATGATCAAGTTTTTCCTTTTCATCATTCTGGTTTTCTGTGTTTTCTTCAATAGGATCTTCATACTCTTCTTCTTCTATAGTTTCTTCTATGGATTTCTTGAAAGCCATCTTTTCATTGAAGGTCATGTCTCTGTTGACTTCAATCTTATGTTGTTTCAGAATATAGATTCTATAAGCCTTGGATGATTCAGTATATCCCACGAATATGACTTTCTTTCCTGAGGGTTCTAATTTATTCCTTTTATCCTTGGGAATGTGAGAGTAAATAGGACATCCAAAGATTCTTAGGTTTTCTACATTAGGTTTCTTACCTGAGAAGGCTTCTTCTAGAGTCATGTTCTTCAGTATGCGGTGAGGACTTATGTTCTGGACATATATTGTTTCCATGGCTACTTCTCCCCATAAGAACATGGATAAACCTAGATCGTTTAGTAGTGCCTTCACGGTTTCTTCAATAGATCTGTTCTTTCTTTCTGCTACACCATTATGTTAAGGTTTATGAGGAACAGTCATCTCCCTCCTAATCCCTATTGATTTATAGAATGCAACGAATTCCTTTGATGTGTATTATCCTCCATTATCTGTTCTTAAGGTCTTGATTTTCTTGTTCGTGAGGTTCTCTATATCTGCTTTGAATTCTTGAAACTTGTTGAATACTTCATCCTTTGTCTTCAGAAGATATAACCAAGTCTTTCTTGAATAATCATCTATGAAGATTACATAGTAAAGATAACCTCCTAGAGATTTGATTGGCATAGAAACACAAACATCTGAGTGTATTCGATCTAGAATCTCCTTAGATCTATTGTTGTTGCTTCGAAATGGTTTCTTGACATTCTTTCCAAGAGCACATCCTTTGCAAATTCCTTCATGTGTAGACTGCAATTCTGGTATTCCTTCAACCATATTTTTGAGAAAAGGTAATGCTTGATAGTTAATATGAGCGTACCCTCTGTGCCAAAGTTCATTGGGATTGACTTCACCATGTACAAGAGCTTCTTCATTTTGTTCTAGTAGTCTATATAGATTTCCTTCACGGGTTCCAATAACCCTAGCATTCTCTATGTTGGAGTCTTTATGCCAAGATAACACTTTTCCATCTAGGAAGTTATTATATTTCCTTTGTCTTCTAGGCAAGATATGGATACAAGATTCTTTTCTAAACCAGGTACATATAAGACATTTCTCAAATAAACATTGTTACATGTTTTCAACTTGACGAAGGCTTGTCCAAATCCTTCGACCGGGTAAGTGATTTTGTCTCCAAGCTCTACCTTGTACAATGTATTCTTCTCATTTAGATTTGAGAGTCTATCTTGATCTCTCGTCATATGCCTAGAACCTCCACTATTGATTATCTGCATGTCATCTTCAATCGTTCATGTGAGTGTTGAGTAGTGTAGATGACTAGTCTTTTCACTCATGACTTTGATTGAATGGTGACTGGTCATGCCTTGATCCAAAACTTCAACTTTGACATTTCTGTCTTTCGAGAGTGCCAAGAGGTGTGTTGGACTAGGGCACACTTGAATACCTTGTCCTTGAAAGAGATGCTCCATCACAAGGTGTTGGATCTGGGTTTTAGGGTTTCTGCAACTACACCTGCTAGTAACCCTAGTGCCAATGTCTTGGAAGCTACTCCTGCTAGTAAACCCTAGCGGTATTTCTTTAGTGAGATCAGTATCTTAATGGCTATGCTTCCTTCCAGTGGTTAGACTGAATGAAGGAGGTGTGGGCCCATAACATGTTAGAATGTGCTCGGTTTACCATTGAAAATATCACTATTGTTACCCAACCATAGGCCGAAGCCACCCTCCAAGCACCTTGACCTTGACAGAGAGAAGAATTCTGGTAGCAATCCAATATCCAAGCAAGGATAATGCACTAAGAAATAAATAACCAAAGTTGATCAGAGAGTCCAACCCAAAAGACAGAAGCAATAGGCTTCAGAACTGGCGGCAGCACCTTCTCCAGAATTTGCGCACAAGACTTACAAAATGCAGTGTGCACAAGTGCCTGTCTTCAATTCTGAGAAGTGTGTCAAATGAAGGATTGGCGCCTTGTATTTATAGTAATCTTGGTAGACTGCCTGGGCCAACTTCTCATTCTGGGTACTAATTAATTCATATTAATTATCTCTCTCAGTCGACATCTCTTCTAGGGTTATGTTCACTTCTTTTCTTTCTTCCGGAATATTCTAATATTGTCAAAGGTCACAATGGAGGTTCATACCTCCCGAAGCTACCATAATATCAACATACACAACTACCACAGCTTGTTCAATCGATTGATTTTTTCTTACCACAATGGTGAATTGTTGGTTGATGTACAGGCACTAGTTTTGCACTTATGATGATTTGGTTGATGGCTGACAGTTGTCACAAATTCTTAGGGTTTCTCACACAGGTCGTGTCTGCGTATGGTGTTTTTCAAATGAAACATGAGGCATGATAACTATGGTTTCCCTGGGGCCGAATGATAATCGAACTGGATAACTATATAAGGAATATCTACGGCATCCTCGTGTTGTTGGTTGAATAGGCCTGGGTGCGCACGACTTTGATTGAATCACGGTGTCACTTAAATGAACCAACCACTTATTTATGCACACAACCCCAGCACAATATGTTGAGTTATTGGCACGACTGTGTGTCTGTTGTGACAAGTGGAAATGTTGTATTGTGGAGTTTGGTTGGTTGCGCTCTATGTGTATTATGGATATTTTGTTTTATACTCAGTGATACCATCAAAGTTTTTAAGCATGTTATTTATTGAAATTGACCACTGTTGATGACATTCGTGTCAGGTATTCGTATTGGCTTTTAAGTCGCATTGATATGTTTTGTTTTACAGTGGCATGGTTACATTGCCTTGGACATTTACTCCTACATAGCCTGTGTCTAAATGATGACTGTTGGTTGTATAGTCAATTGTCATTTCAGGCGTGGCATGTAAGGTTTTGATTATTTTGATCTTTCTACTGCATGTATAGATGGGAATGAATATCATTACAGATCTTGATTGGATCTATTACAGAAATAGTGATTTCATTATTATTTTGGAAACGCTACTTTTAAATATAGATGTGGATTGGGGAAATGTGTGGCAGTAGTGGATGTTAATGATTACAGATTTGGAATGAGTGTTGTTGTTGACTGTTATAAAATGTAGAATGTGTGACTAAAGGGAAAAAAACCTCTTACAAATTGTGTCAAATACTTTTGTTTTGTAATGGCACTGTGTTGGATATTAATGGACAATGAAATTAGGAAAATACACAGGAATTATGACTCAGTCATCTGATTTTTGGTTGATGCATATTTTTCTTACTGCAAAATATGTTATGGATTGCTTGATTAATTTCATGAACAGTAAACGTTTTTTCCCCTCTCATTATCTCATTTTCCGCTAATTACAACCCCCTCACATATGCCATATTCATTTTGTTCACTCCCTGTTCTGATATTGATTACATCCAAGAGAATTTATGTGTTAAGTGGATGAAGTAGCAGTGTCTTGAGTAGATTGCAGTAAGGTTTATTGGGTTGATTTACAGTTGATTCTTGTTGTCATTGAGAAGTGACCATTTCTTCTCCCCTTTCATTATATCATATTTTCTCTCAATACAAACCCCTCACGTATCCCAGAACATTGTTTCACCCCCCTAGTCATTTATTAACATTAGAACAATTTGTATGGATTAGATTGCATGAGCCTGATACATTCTGAGCCAAATCTATTTCGTATTTTTAATGAGTTGTCATGCATGGTTATTTAAAAGACTATTTGTTAATTGTTAAAATATGTAGGATGAGTTTTTTCATTCGGGGAAGCCATGGCCAAGGAAAAAAAGGTAGAGGTAACTGGAACCGACGCCCAAGAAGGCCTGGGTTCTCTATACATTTTGATGTTTATTCAGAAGAGCTTGGCCAATTGTTTCATGTTGGATTATTTAATTGGATTGGGTAGGGAATAGTCCAACCGAGGCCTGAAAGGCCTCCTTTCCAAGCCCCCCAAGCCCCTGACATCCCTGTGCCTCCACATGTCTCTTTACAGCCTGAAGTCCCTAAAAGAGATGGGTGGCAGGAGATTGTTCACCTAGCAGTCTCCCAACACCATGGCTGGCCCAACTTGACTTTGCCTGCTCCTCCACCTTTGAACCCCATTGTCCAAGATTCCCCTAACCACTCACCAGTGCAATCCTCCCATGCCAGCAAGAGATTGAAGACTGAAGCCCACCATGCACTTGATAAAGGAAAATCTATGGTTGCCCCTTCCTCACCCTCCGATGACTCTGATAAATCTGTGTCTTCACGGATGCATTTGAGGGACGATTGTTCCCATGTGATCAGTGAGATAAAGCCTAAAGGCTCTGTCTAGCCCAAGGAAAATTCAGGAAAATCAAGAGGTGACAACAACAACCAAGGAAGGGTTGCATCACAGACTGAAAAATATGGCTTTTGATTTTTATGTTATTTATTGTTTTATGACGGTGGACTTCATGGATTTTGGACATGTTTTGTTTTGGATATATGAGTATTATTTTCAAATATTTTCAAATTTCATGAGCTAAAATTGCCAAAAATAAATGTGTTTGAGGGGAGGCACAAGGGGTGTGGTTGCTTAACTAATGGATTATGTGATGATAGTTATGATTGTTATGAACTAAAGGGAGTCACAAGGGGTCCCACCTACTAGTTATTATTTATTTCTAACCCTATGATGATTATTACTCCCCCCCCGAACTAAAGTTAGTTGAGTCTTTAGTTAGATTAACTAATAAGTTGGTTCAACTACTTCAACCAATTCTAAATTGTTAAAAGCAGAAGAAAGGGGAGGAATAAGAGGAGGATAGAAGTAGAAGCATGATAAGGTTTTCTCTTTGAGTTTATGTTGAGATAATTTAGTTTTCATTCATTCATATATTCATCATAGCCTAATTTCATTTTATGATAGCAGGGTCTTATTGTAGACAACAATATTCAGGGCTGAATCAAATCATTCAGACACTTGTTCTTCAAAGGTGTTGATCTATCTTTGATAGTCTGTGTAGACTTGTTTGTTTGTGTATTAGTTTCCATGACTGACAAAGGATATTGTGTAGAGTGGAGTGGGCAACAATCTGTGGCAAGTTGATCCAATTTTTAGAGTTTAGTTTTCGTTTTTTGTTAGAGGTCCTTTTGTATGTTCCATCGGGGATGTCTAAGTTTGACTTTGATCCAAGATTTCAGTATGGGATTTTGTAAAGGAAATGACTCTTTGGTGAATTGGAATGAAATAAAGGATTGTTTTATGTCTCAATTGTCTCGATTATAATCTTGGTGTCTTTACTTATGTTCTTGTATTTATTTCAGCAACTGATATATTCAGAAAATACATAAAAAGTGAATTTCCAGCAAGCTTTTTGTTGATAAAAAACTAGTCTAAGCACTTGTAATTAATACTTGTGAGTTAGGATATTATTTTTGTTGGCTATAAACATAGGGTGATATTCCTGTCTACTTTACTTTAGCCAAGTAAAGTCTTAAAATTCTTGAGTAAGATCTATTCATATATTTTCCTCAACATTTATTTGGCAACCACACTGGGGGATCTTCGATATCTCTCTGGTTAAATTTTATACTCGATTTTCATCGATACATCTTTCTTTTTCTGATTTTGATTCTTTGACTGTTTTTCTTTTAATGACTATTCTTGTTGCAAGGAAACCCAATATTGAGCCCGGTCTCCAAGACCATACCAACATTGTTTTGAATCTGTTTAAAACCATTTTAGACATTTCTAGGACCCGTGTTGAGCTTAACCGTTCTTGGGCAACAATTGAACAAGATATTAGTACTCAAGAACAATTGGAAGCTAGACGTAGGTAGCCTAGAAATCAGCAGTAACCTTTTGTTTCTTCAGTTTTGACCATTCTTTCATGTCCTTTGATTCTTGTGCTTCTAGAAGAAGAAGAGGCTTGTCACTCGAAATCAGTCCTATTGCTAAGATAGGAAGGAGAAACGTTGTGTTATGTTCCCAACAAAGTGATCTAAGGAGAATTTTATCTAATTCATCCAGCTCGTCTTTCTTTCCCTCATCTATCACCCACAAGATGTCATCTAGTGGTGGATCTTGTGGCACTGGAAGTGCTCCATATTCCCAATCTTCATCATCATCGGTGATTGGTAGCTTGTACAACCACCATATCCCCTTCCAATATACTACGAACCCCACCAAAGTCATCAAGAAGTATGGACTTTTTCAGTTTGAATAAGACACCACAACTACATCATGGCATGTGTCCTCTCCTCTTAACCTAGCTCCTACTACTCAACCACTTCCAAATTTTAAAGAGAATTTGCCTAAGTTTTTAGGAAATAACATTGTCAGTACCAATGAACACCTAGTGGCATTTTCTAATGCTTTTCATAACATAGGGGCCAATGAAAACGATACTTGCATGTGCATATTCATCAATTCCTTCCTCCTAAGATATTGTCTACCTGGGAGGAATTAATCTACTGGTTCAGATCCACTTACGGGCAATCCAAAAGCCCTGCTGAGAAGTTAAGGGAGTACAATAACATCACTTACAAATATGGCGAGACCATCAGGTATTTCAACTTTCATTTCACCAAGTTGTATAATCAAATCCTCAAACTTATCCTCCCTCAGAACCAATCTGCCTTCATGCATTACTACAAATCATTGCCTTCTCCTTGTCGTCATAGGCTTGAAGAAAAGGTCATTGATAATCTTGGTTCCTCTCTCCACACTTGTTCATAGTACGAAGAATAGCTTGAACGAACTGGTCTACCCCAGGGAGAATCAGTTAGACAGACAGACATGTCCGCTCTCTTATAGATAGTACAAGATATGAACAATCATATGATAGAATTTGATTGGAAGGGTATTGTCTCCCCACTCACCCCTGGAGCTTCATCCTCTTCTGCCCCTCCTTTTATAAGTCCGGTTGAAAATGATTTTCAGCCCAAATCTATCATGCCTAGGAGTTGGTGTAATTTTTGCGCGGAACACCATGAAGAAACCACGTGTGAGGTAAGGAAGAGTGCCAGAGACAAGATCTTTGGTAAAATACCAGAAGCCACTATCGTTGTCTTATATTTTTCCGAGCCAGAAGATGTCATGGTTATCAATACCAGAAACAAATCCTATACCCCAAAAGGCAACTTTGACCCTCCTCGCATTTCTTCTAGCCCGAGCTCAGCCTCAACCACTGTTGCGCCCTAGGTTCCTAAAATTCCTAAGAGTCAAGGAATCACTCCTCCTCCTCCTTCTTCCAAATACAATATCTTGAATCAATTGGATATCATCAAAGTAGATGCAACCCTCCTAGACATGGTTCCCATCCCTGAACAACAGATGCATCTAAAACAATTCATGGAAGGAAAGGCTTTTGTTGTGGCCAATCTTTTTGAAGAGGTAAGCGAAGAGGATTCTTCTGTAAATAAAGTAGGTGTACATAACTTCAGATACCCTATAAAAAAATCCCCTTTTATATTTCTGTAAAGATCATGGATAAAATCTCCCATTGTTGCCTCATTGATGGTGGTTCAGGCCCAAGTGTTATGTCGAAGATTATTATGGAAGAGCTAGGCTTATCTTGTACAAATGAAAATGCCCGAAACATGATTTCATATAATAGTCTACAACAAACAAACATAGGAGAGATTAAATACGTAACCTTGGTCTTATGCACTCACCCCGAGATAAGGACAACCCTCAGCATTCAGGTGATTGATATGCCTGTAAGCAATTATTCAATTATCTTGTGAAGAGATTGGCAAGCCCTAACGGGTGGATACCTCTCGCTCGATGGGACACATTTATCCATTCCTCGGAATGGAAAGAACATTATAGTCCTGAGAGAAGGAAGAATTTCACCCTGCATAGAGAGTGTTTTGCAATCTAGCGTAAACTATATCCAATAAGACGTAGGAGTATATTCCATCTTGGTTGAAGAGGATAATGTTCCTCTGGAAAGAATTGATTCATATGATGAATTATGGTGTATGCACTTTGATGGTTCATTCTCTAACTAAGGTAACAGGGTTGGTATAATCTCGGTTTCCCCTGTAGGAAAAATTCATAATCTATCATACAGGTTGGAGTTTGCTTTCTCAAACAATGCCGCTAAATTCGAAGCTTTGTTGTTAGGCATTGAGAATGCCTTTAATCTTGGTTGTGGTCACCTTTCAGTTTTTGGAAATTTTGAGCTTGTTGTGAACATGATATGTAAGGCATGCTCTCCTAACGACAAGTTGATGGAACAATACTCCCAAACTGTTTGGGCACTTGTCTCGAACCTTCTATATTTTAACATTACCCATGTTAGGAAGGAGTTGAATTCAATAGCTCGTCAACTATCTATCTTTGCAGCCTCTCCTACTTAGCAACTCTTGCCTCACTGGCCTGATTGCGATTTCCAATATCATCATCCTCCATATTTTCCTGACCATGTAGGATCTTGTAAGGCCTTCCCTGATGATGAGAG
>ML783613.1:184753-202238 GCA_009831015.1 Picea engelmannii | reverse complement strand
TTAGTTTTTATTTAATTCTTGTTAATAGCTCTATTGTTTTCTTTCTAACCTTTTACCATGCAGCTGTCATGACTAGCAGAGCCCAACTAGGCATGTAAGCACTCACTTTTTGCTCACACATCGACGAAAAGAGTGCAAACAACGAGGAAACTATATCCATGGAAAATAATAATATTCATGAGGGCTTGACTCCTCTTGAGGGTTCATTTTTTTTTAGTGTTGGAGGAAATAAAGAAAAGGAAGAGGATATACAACTGAAGGTGGTTGAAGCCATCTCCATGAACATTAGGACATATGGATCCTCACCGAACGTTAAAATAAATGTCCATGGTTTGGATAAAGAAGAAATGAAACCTGTTGAATTACTTGGTAGATTTCAAAAGGTTTTTGCTTGGTGTAATATGGATCTTCGTGGTTTTGATCTAGGTCTTGTTCAACATACTATGAAACCAACTAGGCAAAAACAAATACTTGTTAACTCTGCACTAAAAGAAACCTTTTGTAGGGAGTCGAGGAATTTCTCAAGGACTGAAATGTTTTTTTTAGTCCACCCTAGATGGGTTTCCAAATGGGAACTTTCTTCGAAGACCATTGATAATATTAGAGCCTACATTAGTCTTCGAACTTTCAGGCAAGCAACTATGAGAAATCCTTTCCCCCCTCTCAGCATGAAAATGTTTCTACAACAGGTTGTAGAGTTACACTTGGAGCCCTTACTTGACAGTTTGTTTGGTTACAATAAAATCAAGGTAGAAGGGAAAAATATTCACAAAACCACTTGTATTACTAATTTTGATACTATGTCTTACAACTACATGCCTTCTGGCTTATTTGATACAAGTGTCGCCTTAAAAGGGCCTATACACACAACTTTCAATGAATTGGTCAGTCTCCATGTTTATCTTGATGATTTAATCGTATACGTCCAAAGGCTGATAGTTACGTCAGAATTTCAAGTGTTGGGTCATTTCTAGATTACTTTTGTCTTGGACACTAACTTAGAAATTTTAAAGGAATTACAGAGACGATGGTTTTCTCACAACACTAGCAGTCCTTGCTTGAAGTATTGCGAGGGACCAGCACAAAAGGTTTTTTTTGTTGATTGGATTCTTCTGTATACTAGTAGCTTTTCTTTGCTTTCAGTTTTGTGCTTTTTTTTCTTCCTTACAGCACTTTAATTTATGCTTTCTAAGTTGAGTTTTTATTTTCTTGCTGTGTTTTATTTCTGTCTTTTACTGTTGCTATTTTAATTTCTACATTATTACTTATGTTGCATTTTTTGTCTTTATCATCTATTGAGTGTTTAGTCAAGATAGATTGTTGGATCAATTCTACCACATGCATTGTTAGTCAATAACAATCAATCTTACACAGTTGTTATGATCTCTCCTCTGAAGGACCTTTGAATTTGTTACATATTTTCGTTGTTGTCTTACAAGGAATTGGTTGTTTCCCGCTTCTTCTTGTATGTTCTTCATCCATTGAGATCTTAAGAGAAAATCTATAACTTTTCCTCTTTCAAGTCAAGATCATATTCCAGTCAAATGATTATGCATATAGTGGTAAAACCCCTCATATTTAACACTTTTCATGAGTTATTCCCAAATTCCTGGTCATATTTCCATTAAATCTGCTCACTTCCCCCTGTTGCACAATCATTCGAGTTATGTGTCCATGAGATTTTGGACATGTTTTGTTTTGGATATATGAGTATTATTTTGAAATATTTTCAAATTTCATGAGCTAAAATTGCCAAAAATAAATGTGTTTGAGGGGAGGCACAAGGGGTTTGGTTGCTTAACTAATGGATTATGTGATGATGGTTATGATTGTTATGAACTAAAGGGAGTCACAAGGGGTCCCACCTACTAGTTATTATTTATTTCTAACCCTATGATGATTATTACTCCCCCCCTGAACTAAAGTTAGTTGAGTCTTTAGTTAGATTAACTAATAAGTTGGTTCAACTACTACAACCAATTCTAAATTGTTAAAAGCAGAAGAAAGGGGAGGAATAAGAGGAGGATAGAAGAAGAAGCACGATAAGGTTTTCTCTTTGATTTTGTGTTGAGATAATTCAGTTTTCATTCATTCATATATTCATCATAGCCTAATTTCATTTTATGATAGCAGGGTCTTATTGTAGACAACAATATTCAGGGCTGAATCAAATCATTCAAACACTTGTTCTTCAGAGGTGTTGATCTATCTTTGATAGTCTGTGTAGACTTGTTTGTTTGTGAATTAGTTTTCATGACTGACAAAGGCTATTGTGTAGAGTGGAGTGGGCAACAATCTGTGGCAAGTTGATCCAATTTTTAGAGTTTAGTTTTCATTTTCTGTTAGTGGTCCTTTTGTATGTTCCATCGGGGATTTCTAAGTTTGACTTTGGTCCAAGATTTCTGTATGAGATTTTGTAAAGGAAATGACTCTTTGGTGAATTGGAATGAAATAAAGGATTGTTTTATGTCTCAATTGTCTCGATTATAATCTTCGTGTCTTTACTTATGTTCTTGTATTTATTTCAGCAACTGATATATTCAGAAAATACATAAAAAGTGAATTTCCAGCAATCTTTTTGTTGATAAAAGACTAGTCTAAGCACTCGTAATTAATACTTGTGAGTCATGATATTATTTTTGTTGGCTATAAACATAGGGTGATATTCATGTCTACTTTACTTTAGCCAAGTAAAGTCTAAAAATTCTTGAGTAAGATCTATTCATATATTTTCCTCAACATTTATTTGGCAACCACACTGGGGGATCTTCGATATCTCTCTGGCTAAATTTTATACTCGATTTTCATCGATACATCTTTCTTTTTCTGATTTTGATTCTTTGACTGTTTTTCTTTTAATGACTATTCTTGTTGCAAGGCAGCCCAATATTGAGCCCGGTCTCCAAGACCATACCAACATTGTTTTGAATCTGTTTAACACCATTTTAGACATTTCTAGGACCCATGCTGAGCTTAACCATTCTTGGGCAGCAATTGAACAAGATATTAGTACTCAAGAACAATTGGAAGCTAGACGTAGGCAGCCTAGAAATTAGCAGTAACCTTTTGTTTCTTCAGTTTTGACCATTCTTTCATGTCCTTTGATTCTCGTGCTTCTAGAAGAAGAAGAGGCTTGTCACTCGAAATCAGTCCTATTGCTGAGATAGGAAGGAGAAACGTTGTGTTATGTTCCCAACAAAGTGATCTAAGGAGAACTTTATCTAATTCATCCAGCTCATCTTTCTTTACCTCATCTATCACCCACAAGATGTCATCTAGTGGTGGCTCTTGTGGCACTAGAAGTGCTCCATATTCCCAATATTCATCGTCATCGGTGATTGGTAGCTTGTACAGCCACCATATCCCCTTCCAATATACTACGAACCCCGCCAAAGTCATCAAGAAGTATGTACTTTTTCAGTTTGAATAAGACACCACAACTACACCATGGCATGTGTCCTCTCCTCTTAACCTAGCTCCTACTACTCGTCCACTTCCAAATTTTAAAGAGCATTTGCCTAAGTTTTCAGGAAATAACATTGTCATTACCAATGAACACCTAGTGGAATTTTCTAATGCTTTTCATAACATAGGGGCCAATGAAAACGATACTTGGATGCGCCTATTCATCAATTCCTTCCTCCTAAGATATTGTCTACCTGGGAGGAATTAATCTACTGGTTCAGATCCACTTACGGGCAATCCAAAAGCCCTACTGAGAAGTTAAGAGAGTACAATAACATCACTTACAAAGATGGCAATACCATCAGGTCTTTCAACTTGCATTTCACCAAGTTGTATAATCAAATCCTCAAACTTATCCTCCCTCAGAACCAATCTGCCTTCATGCATTACTACAAATCATTGCCTTCTCCTTATCATCATAGGCTTGAAGAAAAGGTCATTGATAATCTTGGTTCCTCTCTCCACACTTTCTCATAGTACGAAGAATAGCTTGAACGAACTGGTCTACCCCAGGGAGAATCGGTTAGACAGACAGACATGCCCGCTCTCTTATAGATAGTACAAGATATGAACAATTGTATGATAGAATTTGAGTGGAAGGGTATTGTCTCCCCTCTCACCCCTGGAGATTCATCCTCTTCTGCCCCTCCTTTTAGAAGTCTGGTTGAAAATGATTTTTAGCCCAAATCTGTCATGCCTAGGAGTTGGTGAAATTTTTGCGTGGAACACCATGAAGAAACCATTTGTGAGGTCAGGAAGAGTGCCAGAGACAAGATATTTGGTAAAATACCAGAAGCCACTATCGTTGTCTTATATTTTTCCGAGCCAGAATATGTCATGGTTATCAATACCAGAAACAAATCCTATGCCCCAAAAGGTAACTTTGAACCTCCTCGCATTTCTTCTAGCCCGAGCTTATCCTCAACCACTGTTGCGCCCTAGGTTCCTAAAATTCCTGAGAGTCAAGGAATCACTTCTCCTCCTCCTTCTTCCAAATACAATATCTTGAATCAATTGGATAACATCAAAGTAGATGCAACCCTCCTAGACATGGTTCCCATCCCTGAACAACAGATGCATCTAAAACAATTCATGGAAGGAAAGGCTTATGTTGCGGCCAATCTTTCTAAAGAGGTAAGCGAAGAGGATTCTTCTATAAATAAAGTAGGTGTACATAACTTTAGATACCCTATAAAAAAATCCCCTTTTTATATTTCTGTAAAGATCATGGATAAAACCTCCCATTGTTGCCTCATTGATGGTGGTTCAGGCCCAAGTGTTATGTCGAAGATTATTATGGAAGAGCTAGGCTTATCTTGTAAAAATGAAAATGCCCGAAACATGATTTCCTATAATAGTCTACAACAAACAACCATAGGCGAGATTAAAGACGTAACCTTGGTCTTATGCGCTCACCCCGAGATAAGGACAACCCTCAACATTCAGGTGATTAATATGCCTGTAAGCAATTATTCAATTATCTTGGGAAGAGAGTGGCAAGCCCTAACGGGTGGATACCTCTCGCTTGACGGGACACATTTATCCATTCCTCGGAATGGAAAGAACATTATAGTCCTGAGAGAAGGAAGAATTTCACCCTACATAGAGAGTGTTTTGCAATCTAGCGTAAACTATATCCAATAAGACGTAGGAGTATATTACATCTTGGTTAAAGAGGATAATGTTCCTCTGGAAAGAATCGATTCATATGATGAATTATGGTCTATGCACTTTGATGGTTCATGCTCTAACTAAGGTAACAGGGTTGGTATAATCTCGGTTTCCCCTGTAGGAAAAATTCATAATCTATCATACAGGTTGGAGTTTTCTTTCTCAAACAATGCCGCTAAATTCGAATCTTTGTTGTTAGGCATTGAGAATGCCCTTAATCTTGGTTGTGGTCACCTTTCAGTTTTTGGAAATTTTGAGCTTGTTGTGAACATGATATGTAAGGCATGCTCTCCTAGAGACAAGTTGATGGAACAATACTCCCAAACTATTTGGGCACTTGTCTCGAACCTTCTATATTTTAACATTACCCATGTTAGGAAGGAGTTGAATTCAATAGCTCGTCATCTATCTATCTTTGGAGCCTCTCCTACTTAGCAACTCTTGCCTCACTGGCCTGATTGCGATTTCCAATCTCATCATCCTCCATATTTTCCTCACCGTGTAGGATCTTGTAAGGCCTTCCCTGATGATGAGAGCATTTGTGCTATCATCCAAGATGAACCTCTTAAGCACGAGGAAACTATATCCATTGAAAATAATAATATTCCTGAGGGATTGACTCCTCTTGAGGGTTCATTTTTTTTTAGTGTTGGAGGAAATAAAGAAAAGGAAGAGGATATACAACTGAAGGTGGTTGAAGCCATCTCCATGAACATTAGGACATATGTATCCTCACCGAATGTTAAAATAAATGTCTAGGGTTTGGATAAAGAATAAATGAAGCCTGTTGAATTACTTGGTAGATTTCAAAAGATTTTTGCTTGGTGTAATATGGATCTTCATGGTTTTGATCCAGGTCTTTTTCAACATACTATGAAACCAACTAGGCAAAAATAAAGACTTGTTAACTCTGCACTAAAATAAACCTTTCGTAGGGAGTCGAGGAATTTCTCAAGGACTGAAATTATTTTTTTAGTCCACCCTAGATGGGTTTCCAAATGGGAACTTTCTTCGGAGACCATTGATAATATTAGAGCCTACATTAGTCTTCGAACTTTCAGGCAAGCAACTATGAGAAATCCTTTCCCCCCTCTCAGCATGAAAATGTTTCTACAACAGGTTGTAGAGTTACACTTGGAGCCCTTACTTGACAGTTTGTTTGGTTACAATAAAATCAAGGTAGAAGGGAAAAATATTCACAAAACCACTTGTATTACTAATTGTGATACTATATCTTACAACTACATGCCTTCTGGCTTATTTGATACAAGTGTCGCCTTAAAAGGGCCTATACACACAACTTTCGATGAATTGGTCAGTCTCCATGTTTATCTTGATTATTTAATCGTATACGTCTAAAGGCTGATAGTTACGTCAGAATTTCAAGTGTTGGATCATTTCCAGATTACTTTTGTCTTGGACACTAACTTAGAAATTTTAAAGGAATTACAGAGACGATGGTTTTCTCACAACACTAGCAATCCTCACTTGAAGTATTGCGAGGGACCAGCATAAAAGGTTTTTTTTGTTGATTGGATTCTTCTGTATACTAGTAGCTTTGCTTTGCTTTCAGTTTTGTGCTTTTTTTTCTTCCTTACAACACTTTAAGTTATGCTTTCTAAGTTGAGTTTTTATTTTCTTGCTGCGTTTTATTTCTGTCTTTTACTGTTGTTGTTTTAATTTCTACATTATTACTTATGTTGCAATTTTTGTCTTTATCATCTATTGAGTGTTTAGTCAAGATAGAATGTTGGATCAATTCTACCACGTGCATTGTTAGTCAATAACAATGAATATTACACAGTTGTTATGATCTCTCCTCTGAAGGACCTTTGAATTTGTTACATATTTTTGTTGTTGTCTTACAAGGAATTAGTTGTTTCCCGCTTCTTCTTGTCTGTTCTTCATCCATTGAGATCTTAAGAGAAAATCTATAAGTTTTCCTCTTTCAAGTCAAGATCATATTCCAGTCAAATGATTATGCATACAGTGGTAAAACCCCTCATATTTAACACTTTTCATGAGTTATTCCCAAATTCTCGGTCATATTTCCATTAAATCTGCTCACTTCCCCCTGTTGCACAATCATTCGAGTTATGTGTCCATGAGATTACTATTCTCGATCTGTGAAACCATGAGTTATGAGTTATAATATGTTAAAAACAAATTTCCCTGTGGAGTCACCAGTTTGTTGACGATTGAAAACATTAACGTAGTTTCGCCCGCAAAGTGTTGCTTAAGCCTATTATATTAAAACTAAATAATACTAGTAGGTGTGACCCCCTTGAACTATTAGAGAGCATATATGTGCCTTTTTTATGTTGAGACGATGTGAAACACATGGTTGATGAAGATCTTGTGTTATTGGTTATAAATGAGCTTATGAAAGGTTGGTTGCTTATGCTACTACAACATATGTTATTCATCAATATCATTACGGTCTGTTCTTATTACACCTGCATAACAAATATGTTAGTGAAAATTGTAGAAAGGTAGTTTTGAGAAAGAGAAAAGTACTATATCTAATGCAAAAGAGACTTAGTTCTACAATACTACATGCATGAATATACTTGTTGATAATTAATTCCTAGCTAACATGGAAATGGCTATGAAATTGTTTTAAAATACGTTTTATATACATATGGTGGAAATTTTGGTGGCACATGGAAGTAATGGCTTGTGATTTTATATAGTCTATATGTATGGTGATTATGTTATGTTTTGGGTTGATGTTGATCACGCTATTTTTGATGATTCTAAACATGATCGTTTAGATTGCATAGTGGTCAAGCGATTTAATTGCGTTATATTGGGAATATAAACATGGGTGGCACATTTGGCAAAGTGACAATGAAAATGGTTGAATTTTTATACAAAACTTGGATTATGCTATGGTTTAAATATGTTGATGTTCTTGATGCAAGGGTTGATTAATGGTGTTAATGGGGGGCTCGTTGGCATGTATTGTGGAGTAAATGAGATATGGGTGGAGGAGACATGCATTTACTGCACGTCACCTTTACCCTTCCCGTTGGTCGCCACCCTAGTCAGACTATTGTTTGATCTGGTTGTTGTGTTCACACTCCGGATTTTTAGAAGGGTGAAACCGCTCGACCTCCTCTCGTCTTAAGGTTTTCGATTAACAAATAGGTCTATTTCGTCCATTCTTTACTTCACTCTGGTTATAAAATGTTTTTGGCTTAGTTGTGTGGGTTTGTGTTTGTCCTGAGTGATGCAACTGTGTGGAATTTTGGTTTTGAATGGAAAATGGATGGTTTGGCTTATAATTGTTTTGAGTTCATCGGAGTTGGTGGTGTTCCTGGGTGATATATATTTGTTACCACTACATTTGGTTAAAGGTTTTTTAAATCATGGTTGGATAGTTGTCTTCGTGATTCTTGGGTTTAACTAGAGCCATGTATTTTGTTTCATCCCTGTCAAGGAACTGCCTCTCGTTCACAAGCGAATCATAGTCTTCTATGTGTGTATGCCTTTGGCCTCAAAGTTTCACTATATTGGTGCCTTTCCTCCTATGACAGCTATCATGCAAACTCTTAACCCTCCAGACTGGAGTTGCATAGGGAGATTGTCAAGCCTGTTAAGTTGTTCCCGATTATTGTGGCCTATTACTTTGAATACGAGCTCACTCGTTGGTCATATAGTAGTCGTGTTGGTATGGATTTTCATCACTGCCTCCTTGATAATAGCGTGAACCTTACATTTCCATTACACTTCTGAAGTTCACAGTCACCCACCTGATGTCAAATAACTCAGTTTTTTTTAATGGAAGGGCTTATGCCCATTTCGATTGGATGTGTGGGTATACATAGCTACCACGGCTTGTTCGGTCGATTGATTTTTTTTTACCACAGTGGTGAATTGTTAGTTGATGTACAGACACTAGTTTTTCACTTATGATGATTTGGTTAATGGTTAGCAATGGTCACGCATGCTTAGGGTTGCTCACACAGGTCACGTCTGTGTATGGTGTTTTGCAAATGAAACATGAGGCATGATAATTGTGGTTTCCCTGGGACCGAATGATAATCGAAATGGATAACTATAGAAGTCATATCCACGGCATCCTTGTGTTTTTGGTTGAATAGGCCTGGGTGCGCACAACTTTGATTGAATCACGGTGTCACTTAAACGAACCAACCACTTATTTATGTGCACAGCCCCAACATGATATGTTGAGTTATTGGCACGACTGTGTGTTTGTTATGACAAGTTGAAATGTTGTATTGTGGAGTTTGGTTGGTTGCGCTCTATGTGTAGTATGGATAGTTTGTTTTATACTCAATGATACCCTCAGAGTTTTTAAGCATGTTATTTATTGAAATTGACCATTGTTGATGACAATCGTGTCGGGTATTTGGCTCGGCTTTTAAGTCACATTGAGATGTTTTGTTTTATAGTGGCATGGTTACATTGCCTTGGAAATTTATTCCTGCATAGCCTGTGTCTAAATGATGATTGTTGATTGTATAGTCAATTGTCATTTCAGGCATGGCATGTGAGGTTTTGATTATTTTGATCTTTTTACTGCATATATAGATGGGAACGAATATCATTACAGATCTTGATTGGCTCTATTACAGAAATAGTGATTTCATTATTATTTTGGAAATGCTACTTTTAAATATAGATGTGGATTGGGGAAATGTATGGAAGTAGTGGAAGTTAATGATTATAGATTGGGAATGAGTGTTGTTGTTGACTGTTATAAAATGAAGAATGTGTGAATAAAGGGAACAGAACCTCTTACAAATTGTGTGAAATACTTATGTTTTGTAATGGCACTGTGTTGGATATTAATGGACAGTGAAATTAGGAAAATACAAAGGAATTATGACTCAGTCATCTGATTGTTGGTTGATGCATATTTTTCTTACTGCAAAATATGTTATGGATTGCTTGATTAATCGCATGAACAGTAAACATTTTTTCCCCTCTCGTTATCTCATTTTCCACTAATTACAACCCCCTCACATATCCCATATTCATTTTGTTCACTCCCTGTTCTGATATTGATTACAACCAAGAGAATTTTTGTGTTAAGTGGATGAAGTGCCAGTGTCTTGAGTGGATTGCAGTACGATTTATTGGGTTGATTTACAGTTGATTGTTGTTGTCATTGAGAAGTGACCATTTCTTCTCCACTTTCATTATATCATATTTTTTCTCAATGCAAACCCCTCACGTATCCCAGAACATTGTTTCACCCCCCTGCTCATTGATTAACGTTAGAAAAAATTGTATGGATTGGATTGCATGAGCCTGATACATTCTGAGCCAAATCTATTTTATATTTTTAAGGCGTTGTCATGCATGGTTATTTAAAAGACTATTTTCTAATCGTTAACATATGCAGGATGAGTTTTTTTAGTCGGGGAAGCCATGTCCGAGGAAACAGAGGTAGAGGTAACTAGAACCGAGGCCCAAGAAGGCTCGGGTTCTTTATACATTTTGATTTTGATTCAGAAGAGCTTGGTCAATTGTTTCATGCTAGATTCTTTAATTGGATTGGGCAGGGAATAGTCCAACCGAGGCTTGAAAGGCCTCCTTTCCAAGCCCCCCAAGCCCCCAGCATCCCTGTGCCTCCTCATGTCTCTTTACAGCCTGAGGTCCCTAAAAATGATGGGTGGTAGGAGATTGTTCACCCAACAGTCTCCCAACACCATGGTTGGCCCAATTTGACTTTTCCTGCTCCTCCACCTTTGAACCCCATTGTCCAAGCTGCCCCTAACCACTCGCCAGTGAAATTGTCCCATGCCAGCAAGAGATTGAAGACTGAATCCCACCATTCATTTGATAAAGGAAAATCTATTGTTGCCCCTTCCTCAGCCTCCGATGACTTTGACAAATATGTGTCTTCACGGATGCATTTGAGGGATGATTGTTCCCATGTGATCAGTGAGATAAATCCTAAAGGCTCTACCCAACCCAAGGAAAATTCATGAAAATCAAGAGGTGACAACAACAACCAAGAAAGGGTTACATCACAAACTAGAAAATATGGCTTTTGATTTTATGTTATTTATTATTTTATGATGGTGGACTTCATGGATTTCGGATAGCATGTTTTGTTTTGGATACATGAGTATTATGCTGAAATATTTTCAAATTTCACGAGCTAAAATTGCCAAAAATAAATGTGTTTGAGGGGACGCACAAGGGGTGTGGTTTCTTAACTAATGGATTATGTGATGATGGTTATGATTGTTATGAACTAAAGGGAGTCACAAGGGGTCCCACCTACTAGTTATTATTTATTTATGACCCTATTATGATTATTACTCCCACCCCCACCCCCCCCCCCCCCCCCCCCCCCCCCCCAACTAAAGCTATTTGAGTCTTTAGTTAGCTTAACTAATAAGTTGGTTCAACTACTTCAACCAATTCTAAATTGTTAAGAGCAAAAGTAAGGGGAGGATCAAGAGGAGGATAGAAGTATAAGCATGCTAAGGTTTTCTCTTTGAGTTTATGTTGAGATAATTTATTTTTTATTCATTCATATATTCATCATAGCCTAATTGTCTTTTATGATAGCAAGGTCTTATTATAGACAACAATATTCAGGGCTGAATCAAATCATTCAGACACTTGTTCTTCAGAGGTGTTGATCTATCTTTGATAATCTGTGTAGACTTGTCTGTTTGTGAAATATTTTTCATGACTGACAAAGGCTATTGTGCAGAGTCGAGTGGGTAGAAATCTATGGCAAGATGATCCAGTTTTTAGAGTTCATTTTTGGTTTTCTGTCATAGGTCCCTTTGTATATTCCATCGGGGATGTCTAAGTTTGACTTTGGTCCAAGATTTATGTATGAGATTTTGTAAAGGAAATGACTCTTTGGTGAATTGGAATGAAATAAAGGATTGCTTTATGTCTCAATTGTCTCGATTATCATCTTGGTGTCTTTACTTATGTTCTTGTATTTATTTCAACAACTGATATATTCAGAAAATACATAAAAAGTGAATTTCCAACAAGCTTTTTATTGATAAAAGACTAGCCTAAGCACTCGTAATTAATACTTGTGAGTTCGGATATTATTTTTGTTGGCTATAAACATAGGGTGATATTCCCGTCTACTTTACTTTAGCCAAGTAAAGTATGAAAATGATTGAGTAAGATCTATTCATATCTTTTCCTCAACAAGGTGCTCTACTCAGTTTAGGTCTAGTACCATGTTAAATTTAGAGCTTCTATTAAGTTCTTTTCAATTTACTAGATAATAATAGCATAAGAAGGATCACTGAAAGAAACACAATCACACGATACACAACATTTATCCTGGGAAACCCTCATGGGGGAGAAAACCCAGCAAAAACTTCCTTAATATAGATTTCCAATAAAATGCCAAGATAATAAACCAAACACTAGAGAATATCCAACACTGAGCAATGTGCCTTTCTCTCTTCTTCTTCTTCTGGAAACTGTAACTTCCTCCAAACTTGCGCACTAGATGAGTGACTTGAGTGAGTGTTATAATGAAGCATCATCCTCTCTTATTTATACTAGCTTCTAGGCGCCAGGGTTGTGTCTCTTCACCAAGCTGGGCAAACTTCTTCAATTAGTGGTTAAAACCACTTTAATTAGCCCTAGAGGCCGACTTCTCAATTAGCATCATTTAATTAGGGTTTAACCAGTCCACAAAAGGGGATTTGGTCATATACAAAGCCCGACATGATTAATTTACACAAGGGGATTGATCTATTTAATAATAAATCAATAATAAGTATAATATACTTCGCAGTTACAATATTTCAACACTTTTTAACCTCCTCTAGCAAGTCCTCTGAACATCAACATCTTTTTTCAATCATTTTCTTTTAAGTACCCATGTTCTATGCATATTGTGCAACTGAAGGGAATGTGAACATAATCTATCGATTGATGATAATTCAATCTTGTAGTCTCTACATCCATAGCATTAGCAAGAATGCCACCCAATTTTGACTCCATCGAAGTCTTGACAATAGATGTTTTTTCATCTATTTCTAGGAGCTTATCCATTATATTCCCAACAACCCTCAAACACCTTTCTTCCATAGTTCCAAGGAAAAATAGGAGAGTTTGACCAAGATGGGGACAACTTCAGTGACTTCCTTCAAAGGATGAAAACATGGATGTCATTTATTCAAATCTAGGATGGCATTGTCCCAATACCAATGTCCTTTCCCTATTATGTCCATGTCCCCTCCATTTTTTAATATGAAATTGATCCACCCCTTAGCAAGCATGTGGAATATTGGGGCATACACTATTGTTATTTATAAAACCTTGTTTATCCAAATAAACATGGTTTAGTAGAGATTGTTTTTCCATGAAACATCCCAATAAGGTTTTCTTTAATTAAGTCCCTATTTGGTTTATCACTACATCCTCTCCAAGGACCAACTTCATCTTCTCTTTTAAAAACTTAACACGAATTCGTTTCTTCATTTTTGGTACCTTTCACTAGATCTTCCTTCTGACGATCCTCGTCTCCTATACCTCCACCTACTAGGGAAAAAAATAACAAAAGGGTCATCTACACAAATTTTATGGCCACTAATGGAAACAACACAAGCTAGGTTTCCTTCTAATCTAGAACAAAAAACTCTTCACTCTTGGAACTACGTGTCCTTGATTTTTACCTTGCATTTAGTGACTTCACTTCTAGTTGCATATGGTTTGAAATGGAACTCTTACATGAAGGCGAGCGAAATCTAGAGTATGATATTTCACCTACACTAATGATTTTGTGTGACACCCATATATGGTCATTATTTGATTATCACAAGACTAAGACAAGAACCTTACATCTTCATGATTTCTCCATGGTGTAGAGTAGGATATTGATGGATTTTGATATTCCTTAGTGAATTCATGCCTCAAAGTGGACCATGTTTGAGATTATTCAACCTTCATCCTCCTTAATAGCACAGTTTTAATTCAAAAATGTGCCCAAAGCATATGACCCAAAACTTAGGTTAAGAAAATTTTGTCTCTTATATTCCTCTCACATAATCTTCCTGTGGGGTTCCTTCAGCCATAGGGATGTCAAATCTCCTCACCTTCCAATATTTCCTTCAATACCATTTTTATGAAACTAGAGTAGAAAATGAAGTCCTTATATGAAACTTCTAATGGATATAAGAGTATTCCACTTGTAGAAATTTCACCTACAAACTAGTTTTACTCTAGTAGGGATTTCGTCAAACACTTAGCCAAACTCTTATTTATGTCTCCAATAACACTTCAAAAATAATTCATTTAAATCCAAAACATTCAACTGTATTTTATGAGCATAAATACAAATGACTAAGAACTTTGCAGTGGAAATAAATTAACAATAGACAAATATCATTCACATTTGACACAAAGATATTCAGGAAATGCCCCTGGAAACAATCCGAAGGGAAAACTAGTGAGAGAGAGATATTTTTATTATAAAAACCCCAGAAAGAAAGAGATTATAGCAGTACTTTTTACGACCAATTAAAACATATTACTTATCTCACAAATCTATCCAACACCACCTCGATTTGTGTGCCTAAATTTACCTCAATTTTTGTGCATGTATGGCCTTGTACAACCCAATACAATAGTAAATACAACAATACATCCCTTGATTTCAGTGTTGGGTTTGTTGCAGGTATAGTACGACCTTGTACAAATTTAGAACAACAATTAATGCACCCTAAAACCATTGTTTTATGTGCATAAAAACTTGTTGTATGACCCAACAATAAATGTTGTAGATCTCAATCAAATATTCATTGTATGGCCCCATCTTTAATGTTGAAAGGTACCTCGTTTTGTGTACCCAATACTCCTTGGAAAATGAACCCCCTTTCTTGCTACAAATGTTCTTCCTCTTTCTTCAGTTCTTCACCCAAAATACCTCTCGGAAAGTGTGCCTCTTCACTCTCACTTTCTCCTTTTATTCTCATTAATGAATAAAACCCCTAACCTGAGATCTCAATGGACAAGATTAAATCTTGTCATCTCAATATCAACGGTCATGACTTAATTTCACATTGAGTTCACCTAAATCACTTAAGTGACCCAAACTTTATAAAGTCACTTTTAGTCATTAAATTAAAAGGTACACTTACCAACTTTATAAAATCACTTTATAAAGTAATGTACTTGGAGAGTGAAATATGCTCGGTCACTTCTCCATGTTAGGCACCGCCAATGCAGAAGTATCTTCGAGCTACAAAAACTAATACTCCCTCTTAGAGAGGGAGGTACTTCTAGAACCTCCACCTGGATCTGTCTCCAACCTCATCATCCCATATGTTGGTGTAGTTTCTCCCTATGAACTGGAAGCCTTTACTCCATATGAACTGGAAGCCCCTACTGCTACTTGCATTGAACTCTAATATGGAGACATTTTGATCCAATGCATGCTCTTACGAGTCTCCTCACTCTCCTGAGCATCCAAATGTGTCATCTCATACTAGCTAAGTCTCCTGACTGTACTGGAAGAATCATCACAACTACTAGTCTCTGGTACTAACATTGACTATGAATCCAAGAATCCACTAGAACCAACCCTAGGTTGTCCCGGCAACATGTATAACCTCTCATACTTGAAACCAAGCACTACTGTTTTTTCCAGAGTATCTCCCTTTGGATATAGGAACACCTATCCACAATAGAACATAGCTCCACATCCCTCATCCTCCAAAGCTGACATTGAGAGAAAATTTATTGGCAACTCTGGAACAAATAACACCTCGGTCACCTCCATAAATCCTCCTGAATCTAGATGGAATCTCACACATAAAACCCCCTTCACTGCATGTCTGGTGCTAGCCCCACAACCCACATAACAATCTGAGTCTATCTCTTAAAAACTAATGAAAACTGCCCTCTTTCCCATCATATTCCTAGATGCTCCACTGTCCACAAACCATGCTTCAATGTCCTAGCACACTATACAAACACTTCCTGAAAGACAAGTCATCAGAGAAAATTATTTCTCAAACTTCTACACAAAATCATCAAACTCAGTTGATGTTTATACCTCTACATCCTTCTTTCCCTTCTTCTTGTTTGGACATTGACTAGTGTAGTGTCCAGTATTATGACACGCAAATCATTTTACTTTGCTCATGTCCTTCTTCTTTCCTTTTCTCCTTCCCATAAGAGAAACATTCTCCTCATCTACACCACCCTCTTCCTTCTCTTGATCTCTAGTTTGAGATCCCTCTCAAATATCCTCCTGAGTAAAATCATCACATAGCCTCTCCCAAGAGGGAAATTTCTCTCTTCCCACCACGCACTTCATGAACATGTCCCACTCTTTGGTGAATCCCTTCAAGGCTATTCGCACCAACTCTGAGCCTAGAATAGTCTTACCAACAACACCCAACTCATCCTTCACATGTCTGATCTGGGTGATATAGGATGCCACACTCTCTCCCTTGTCCATCCTAGTGCTATGGATATTTTCCCTTAGGGACATATTCATGATCTCGTTCTTGTTCTTGTATGATTTTTTCAGTGCATCACACATCTCCTTGGATATGTTGTTCTTATCCAAATGTGGGATCAGGTGGTATTTTACCCCATCTAGGAGTATCATTTGTGTCTGTGATTCCTTCACCTCATGGAGGTTTGGGGAAATTGGATTTGATGAAGGCATTGTCACTGTGGTACTCATAAAATTCCACAGCTTGATATCCTGTTGACAGGCGAAATTGACCGTCCGTCAACTGGGAGAGTGGAACCGGTCCGGGGTTGTCTAAATAACCCAAGCCGTTTGGAATGGACCACCCTGACGAGTTTAACGGCTCTGTTGGCCGCTCTAAGGTCTTTTAAGAAAACCAAAGAGAAACTAATCTAAACTAACTAAAACAAATAAAACTAACTAAACTAAATAAACTAACTAAAACTAACTAAAGTAACTAAAGAAACTAAACTAATCTAACTAACAATAAACAAATTAACTAAAAACTAACAAACTAATTATTACACTAATCTAATTAAAACAAACTACTAAATACACTAAAACTAAATATAACTATTCTAACTATTATATACAATCTACTAATTACTATTATAATAACTCAAATCAACTATCTAATTACCAGCTGCAATATTACTTATTCACAAATGTACATTATAAACAATCTACAGATTTAATTAAAACCTGCAAAACTCATGTATTTTCTGCCCTAAGACAGCCAGGAGTCTCTTTTTTATTTTTATATTTTATGAAAAAGAAATAAACATTACTGAAATTAAACAATCTAATATATTTATTGAAATTAAACAATCTAATATAAATCTAATTAAACTTAAATCTAAACTGAACTACTTAATGAAAACAGCAAAGAAAAGATTA
>ML783613.1:153301-169852 GCA_009831015.1 Picea engelmannii | reverse complement strand
ACTGGAGCCATGGTGCGGGCTCATGGTAGGGTTTGGATTGAACACAATCAACACAGGAGCAAAGTCGTTTGGGGTTAACAGCTATGAGTGCTCAAAGGGGAGGAAAATTAATTTGTGCGTGCAAGGGTGATGGGGTTACCACTACCATGCAGCATAGTAATGACACAGTACAACACTGTTTAATCAATTATGACATCACTCAAACCATATTAATCGGCCAGCCCAAGGATTAAACGGTGGATAATTATATCAACGTTCCATTAATCAATGTAAAACCAAAACCATAAATTATATCAATGCGCCATGTGTATAATCAAACCAACGTTAAATCAAAAATCCAAATGTTTAACCGACGCGCTATATGTATAATCAAACATTGCCATTCAATATGAAATCAGACTCATATGTTACCCATGCGCTTGTCGCATAATGTGTAATCAAAGTTTATAAAACATTGTGACAAGAGATAAAATCGATAAGCCAAGAGCTTATAATAATAAGGATCACATTATACAAAAACCAAAATCAACCATGTCCTTTATATAATCCCATAATTTACATGCTCAATGCCTTATCACTGAAATAAAAATCGAGTTGCGCAATCAAAATAAGGATAGGCAAAGTTTGAAAATTCACTCCAGCCACTTAATAATAAACCAAATGTAAGTACTAATCAGAATATCGATGAGCAAATCATGACAATTAAAATAACGATGGAGGAGTTTTCACGCTTTCAGTCGTGAAAACTAAATTGAAACCAATTTGCAAACGTCGCATGAAATGAAAATATCGTTAATTCGCAAAATGCAACGACAATTTGAAGTTCAAAAGATGTAGGTGTAGGCAGCTTAGAGGGCAATAGAAAAAATTATATTGGCTGCCAACATATCCCTGAGAAAAATTGCAATCCTCACCTTCCATTGCAGGTAGTTGTAGATCCCCTCCAACCTATCCTCATACCTGATACTATAAGCCATCCTTGTCCAATTGAATAAGAATATTTTCCCCTTATTTATTCCTAGCAAGAACCCTTGCAAGTCACTGCAATCCAAGTTCCAAAATCTTTCCCACTGAACGTCAGAGCCTAAGCATTGATACCATGTAGAAATTTCACCTACAAACTAGTTTTACTCTTGTAGGGATTTCATCAAACACGTAGCCAAACTTTGATTTTTGTCTCCAATAAAACTTCAATAGTAATGCATTTAAACCCAAAACATTCAACTATATTTTATGAGCAGAAATATAAATGACTAAGAACTTTGCAATGGAAATAAATGAACAATATACAAATATCATTCACATTTGACACAAAGATATTCAGGAAATGCCCTTGGAAAAGCATCGAAGGGAAAACTAGTGAGAGAGAGAGATATTTTTATTATGAAAACCCCTAGAAAGAAAGAGATTACAAACCAATTAATACACTACACTTATCTCACAAATCTGTCCAACATCATCTCGATTTGTGTGCCCAGATTGTTGCCTCAATTTTTGTGCATGTACGACCCTGTATGACCCAGTACATCAATAAATACATCAGTATGACCCTCGATTTATATGATGGGTTTGTTGTAGGTACAGTATGACCCTGTATAGATTTAGACCAGTAATTAATGCACCCTAAAACCCTCATTTTTTGTGCATAAAACCTTGTTGTACGACCCAACAATAAATGTTGTACGACCCAAGAATAAATGGTGTACAACCCAGTCAAATATTCATTGTATGACCATGTATTTAATGCTCAAAGGTACCTCAATTTGTTTGTCCAATACTCCTTGGGAAATGTGCCCCCTTTCTTGATGCAAATGATCTTCCTCTATATTTAGTTCTTCACCCAAAATCTCTCTCGAAAAGTGTGCATCTTCACTCTCACTTTCTCCTTTTATTCCCATTAATGACTAAAACCCCTAACCCTAGATCTCAATGGCCAAGATTAAATCTTTCCATCCCAAGATCAACGATCGTGACTTAATTTCACATTAAGTTCACTTAAATCACTTAAGTGACCCAAACTTTATAAAGTCATTTTTAGTCATTAAATTAAAAATTACACTTACCAACTTTATAAAATCACTTTATAAAGTAAAGTGCCTGGAGAGTGAAATTTGCTCAGTCACTTCTACATGCTAGGCACCGCCAATGAAGAAGTACCTCTAAGCTACAAAAAATAGCACCACTAGGTATTATTCTTCCATTTCTCCCTCTCAATATTTTAATTCTGAGGACATGGGGGTGGGATTTGATCCACTTCCTTTAACAATAGAAACATGGGGGTGGGCTTTGATCCACTTCCTTTAACAATAGAAACATGGGGGTGGGCCTTGATATGCTTCTATGTGCACAAGTCATGAGATCATTTAATATAATCCTTCTAGGTGCAACCACATGTTCAATCACTACCTCAAGTGACTATATGGCTCCAAGAAAATCCCTAATTGGAATTGAACCTTACCCAATTGTAAAAAACTATTACTTTTAACATCAAAATATTTTCTCATTTTCTTACATTTTTTTTTCCTTTCATGTTTTGTTTAGTAATTATCTGTTTCTTTATCTTTATTATTTCTCTTTATTTTTCTTCTTCTAATGTTTCCTCTTTCATTTACTTTATTTTTATTTTTTCAATGGTCTTTCTATCAATTTATAGGATTTTTTTTAAGAAATCAAAATGGTTCTATTTTTTATTAATATTAATACAATACTCGACAAAATTGTTTCTCTTCAGAAATCTTGGACATGCAAGAAGATAAAATCTAGGCTTTTCTTGCAACTTAAATAGAAAAAACATTGTTGGCATTTGTTGGAATATTCCATACATAGCATTTGTTCAACATAATTACCTTATAGTATGAACATATCTACCTCAATATAAAAGAAAACAAAACATATATATTATTTATCATGATATGGCTCAATTTCCATGGTATGTCCTTCACAACCACAATCATTATAAAATAAAATCCATAAAAACACATTGACAGAGCCACTGGAGATTCATCAACATCATCTTCACTATTCTTCTTCTTCAACTATAATGACATTAACATATATGCACTAACCCTAGATATATATTATGTGACCCATCAAACTCTCGATACTAACATCTAAAGAAAAATGGCCCCTCATCCTTCATCATCAAACCACTACCCATGATCTAAAATGAACATGGAATCATTACATTTTTCCTCCCTCACTGAGGCTATATGGGCAATTTATTCCTTTTTACCCCTTCATATCACTCATTTCTAAAGCTTACTTTTAAATCACTGCTTCATGCCCTTCATTTTTGCATGATAATTTCAATGCTCATTGCACATATAGCCACCAAAAGAATCCTTTGCATATTATAAACATATCCCCTCCACTGCATTTAAGCATCACTGATTTCAAGTAATTTCTCCCAATATCTCGAAGAAAACACTCCCTTCAACAATCAAGTGATAAATCCTACACATCCACATGATGTCTCAAGGAGCTATAATTGTTTTCCCTAATTATTGTGTTCTCACAAATATCATGGAGGGGATCCAAATGGAGACCCAACCCTTTGAAATCTATCACCACACCTTTCACAATGAGAGTGATTCAACAAAAATGTAAACCAAACAAATACTTCTCACAAGCCATGAAGAAACAAAAATCTACATGCTCCCTTCTTTCTCAAGGCACGATAACTCATGACACACAAGGATAAAAGAGTAATTTGGGAAATGTAAGATGTATGGTTTACTCATAACTCCAATCCTTTAATGTCGATGATCTTGATAAGGCTTCTGTCTTGCTATAGCATCAAATCTACCAAAAGACTGGAATTCCTTTCCAAACTTCCACAAATTGTGCCTTGAACTAAAAGACTAGCAAAAGAAAATGTGAAACAGCGAAAGAGAAAACTTCGATGGCCTTAATCCAATTCACAATTTCTTCTCATAACTTTAGATCTACAAGTGTCCACCATGATCATTGCATCCTCCCATTCTCAATTATGATTAGACTTTTCCCTTGCAATGGCATCATGGGAAGTCTCAATTTGAATTGCATTGGCCCGTCTTTGTCATCTAATTGCTTCTAAAGAAAAAATCCTTTGCCTTACAAGTTTTCCCAAGGCATTAGCAATTATATGAAACATGATTTTTATTTCTAATATTTTTTATCATTTTTAAAATATTATCATTTAAATTAGAAATTTAGACAAAAATCCTTTAAACAAATATTTTTGACATCTCTAGTAGATTTGCAATTTAAACAAATATTAGTGTTTTTTAAATAAGAAAATACCCCTTTATTTTAAAAATAGGTTCTACTTCACCAATGTACTATCATTATGTTCAAAGCTTATAAATCTTATATCCAACTTTCTTGCCACAACTAAGGATGTGCATTCTGCAGAAATCTCATGAGACTTGCACATGGCTTCACTCTACTAACCACATTAACAAGACTAGCATGTCTCCTAGTTTTTTTTATTTTTATTTTAGCCATCATTGCAATAAGCACTTTGGACTTTTTTTTCCGATAATGGCCCAACAAAAGTCTTTACCCTTTTTTTGTTTTATTATATATCCCAATTTTCTTCTTAATCTCTTTCATGGTGCTCCAATAATTGGTTGGAGCAACCAATTTTATTTTTTCATTTTCGACTTCATAATTTTTTTATCATTTATTATTTAATGCTTCATTTAACTACTTATATAGACAATAATTTACATATCAAGCAATTTTTTTATAACAAAAAACACATTGTTGGGGAGCCACCATAAGAAAAACAATGGTCTAAGCTAAGCCCTCTAAACTAACATCTTTGTGCAAAGTCATAAAATTCATTCAAGACCACCACCAAAAGATACATCAAAGCTGTAAAATTGCACAATCATAACGTAATTCCCCTAGCACATAACCATCGAAACTATTATGAATTGTAATTACAACACACAAAGAAAAAATTATGTATAACAATATTCACAAATTAACATAGTTACCAACTTAAAGAGAATTGTGATGTAGCGTACCCATCCTCTAGCTAAGCATCATTACATTCAGAATACACATTAAATTATTAAGATTTACTGCTAATTAAATTTGTGTAGCTTATCAGCTACATATCACACACAGATTAGAACATTGGGCTGATACTACAATTCTAAATTCATCTAATAGCGTATATTAAACATGAATACAACTATTCAAGAAAACAACAAACACACAACATTCATATAAATCATTTACACAGTGGAATTAACATAAGAACATAACATAAACACTTATCTGTTAATGATTAACCAACTGGCTGCAAACGAAGGATGAACCTCCCATCCATAGGCATTGTTGTTCATTTCCTCTCAACAATAGGCCACCCTCGAGCTAAGGCTATTATTTCACAAGGAGATCTGGCCCACTGGTTTTCCACTCTCCACACACAGCAACCCCAACACATGGTCTATCCTCACAACAGTCCCAAAATTTCATCTCTCTCTTTTCCCCACAACCTGCACTACCCAAGGAATGTACCCATTTCACTGCTCACAGTCCCTCCGGCTCTACCATTCATTAATCAGGGCCACTAGTGCATTCATTTGGTCAGGAATCACTCAGTTGAGAACTCTAGGAACTCTCAGTTTTTCATGTTTTCTCATAGCATCCTTCACAAGACTCTAAGTCATTTTCTCCACCAAAAATCGCACCACATGCTCACAACCCAATTTACAGGCACACGAGCCTCTTTCTCACCATAAAAACATAGCCCTCTTCTCCTCCTTTGCTTCCCAAAATATGCATGTAAAAAATGTCCCTCTTCTACATACAAATTTTCTCTTCTTCCTTTATTGCTTGACTCACACTCTTCTCAAGGATGATTGTACTTCAACCCATGCTCTCCAATAACTATGGGATGTGACCACTCACACCCACCCTCTTACATGAGTTTAAATTATTGGCTTCTCATACACTCAATCAACAAATAGAAGGTTGTACATAAAGATAATAATTTCAGGAATGTGGGTTGTATTAATACCCATGAATAATCCCCCCCCCCCTCCCCTCGACCCCTCTCTCTTGTTGAAATATGGCAACTTCGAAGAATATTATACTTGAGAGAGAGTTGAATAATATTATTATATTATATTTAATTAGGCCCTATTGTGCCTTAGTAAAAGTCGGCCCTATTGTGCCTTGACAGTTAATTGTAAATTAAGAGGGTAAAGTGACAAGTTGGCCCAGACCTAATTATAGGTTGGCTAGACCACTATTTATAAGAGAGGTTGGTGCCTCATTTGGACACACACACACACACACACACTCAGCTCTGTAGTGCATAAGTCTTGGAGGAGAAGTTGTTGCAACTAGGGGTGACGTCAAGGAGGGTTTCTAGTTTATCTCTTGGTATTTCTTGGTCAAGTGGTGCGCTACTCTTCCTAGTGAAGGAGTAGAGGAGGATCTTATGTTCGGTATTTGGTATATCTATATTGAGGAAGTTTTTGTTGGGTTTTCTCCCCCGTGAGGATTTCCCAGGATAATTTATATGTCTCTATTGTTTATGTGATTTCCTCTCTTTAAGTGATCTTATTTATGCAGTTAATGTGATAAATGATTATAATAATAAAGAAGAACCGTAATTGCTAGATGTATAAGTAAAAATTCAACATGGTATCAAAGCATGACTGAAAGAGACCAAATCTCAATTTATAAGAAGTGGCTAGCTTCAACGCACCCTCTCCAAGATTCAGTTTCAGTATTGCAGCTGCTGCAAAATTAAGGTTTTTGCATAAACCCTAAGTGTGACATTTTTCTTGTTTGAGGAGGACGTTGGAGAAAGTAACCACACCTAGGAACTCTCCCTAGGAGGGCACATCTAGTCCCTAAATCAGAATTCTAAAACTTGAAGTTTGAGAAATTAGGGTTTCCTCATAAAGCCCTACATTGCAGTTGCAGTTGCAGTATCAGTTGCAGTTGCAATACCAGTTGCAGTTCTAGTTATAGTTGCAGTTGCATTTGCAGTATCAGTTGCAACTGCAGTGCCAGTTCCTTCATGTGAGTTCCTTCATGCCAGTTGTAGTTGCAGTACCAGTTGCAGTGAAAGTTTTTGTGAAGTGTTGGGACTGATTTTTATTGTTCTAGTGCGCTTTACCCTATCAAATCTACAGCTACCTTTAAATTACAAGTTGCAACACCTTTGAAGTTTTAAAGGTTTGTTATTTATTTTCGTTGCTTTCGGATGGTGCCACTACCTACCGATAATGTCATAGGTATGTACTTACATGTGTTCAAACTATAACATTATTCTAAAGAGTATTTGCATGAGAAAGGATTTTTTGTCTAAGAAACAATCATAGATCCAGGAGGATCTCAGATCTAGCACATTCAGAGGAACTATGCACTCCAGATTTGATTACTTTGATATGCCTCTACTTGTTATGGAATTATTGTAATCTTATGAATATCCAGGTTGCATTTTGATCTGTTGAATTTATCATACTAACCATTGATAAAAATTAAAATCAAAGTATTAGATTGATTAAATTTGAGATTATAGAGTTTATTCCCTAACTCGGATTTCTGTCAAGATAGCATATTGTCTTAGTACAGAGGACAGGTTGAAGAAAGTACTTTTCATCTTGAGTGAAGGAGACTCGTAAGAAAAGAAACACACTCATTCTTGAGGACAAGACTCTAGGTTGCAGGTTTGATTGATTAAATTAATAAGATTCAAATTTACACATATCAATTTTGATAACTACTAAACACTATAGTTGTGATAGCAATCTTTGAAAAAAAATATTATTGAATACTTGGTAGCATGTGAGCACTATTGAGATAAATGCTTATTGTAATCATTCACTAGATATAACTAACATATCCTCTAGGATAAACTTCTTTCTTTGTTTCCAGGTTACCATGGAGGAATGATTGATCACAACACTAGAAAAGTGTTGCTCTCATTTCTTATTATTGTATTTCTTACTTTTGACCCTTGTTTTAGGCAGGTCACAAGTGATAGCTCTGAAGGATATACTATGACGATTGTTCTTGATATTGTTTTATTATTATTATAAAGAGTATTATTCTTGTCTATTGTTTATCCCTTGTTGTTCTTGTTTCGGGCAGGTCACATGTGATAACCCTAAGGAATCTATAGTGACAGTTGCATGAGGCAACATATTAGATGAGACATGGAGAAGACTATTCAAGTTGTATACATGACTGTATACATCCATGTACCAAAGAATATGAAGAATAAGCTACTTTTTAGATACAGAGTATCTCATATGGAGATTGATTGTAAGGAGGAAAAGGCTCCAAAGATGACCAAACATTAGAATAGAACTCACAGTAGAATTGGTCAATGGATAATGAAGCCACCTTGACAAGAAGTATAATTCATTTGAAGACTGACTCAACTTTTCATATTAAGACTTGGTATTCAACACCAAGTATATCCTGCAGAGACTATGAAGTTTTTGTAGACTCGGAGTAAGCAGAGTCCCAGTCCCAAAGGAACAGTTGCAGAGACAACAAAGGACATACTCTCAGGTAGTGAGACAGATAGTTCTTTGAAGAAAGAACATAGAGATAGCACATGATTGTGCAGATTAAGTTGAAACTAATCAAGTGCACCAGGTTGGTACAATGTGATGTGAAAATTTGGTTTTGAAGTATAGGACAGGAAGACTCATGTCTGCAAGTTGAAGCAAGATCCAAGAGCTTGGTATGGTAGGATTGATAGATTTCTGATGAGCTTGGGATTTACAGTTGCTCCAGTAATCAGAAGAAGTATATATAGAAAAAACATGATTCATTAAAATAAGTTGACATTGTATGAGATTCAGAGGGAGCATGTATGACAATCCTTGTATTTGAGATTGAGTTATCTCCAGTGCCAGTTGGTGCAATACATTAGTCGGGCCATGAAGACATGACTACAATAGAATATTGAGTTACCTCCAGAGAGAGAGGCTAAGCTACCCTCAGTGTCAGTCATTGAGCCACTCTTAGTTTCAGATGAAGTTGTTGCCATGATATAGAGGAGTTACTCTAAGAGTTCAGTAGCCACCGTGAGAATGGAGCAGTCATTCTCAACTTCAGAGCAGTCGCAGGTGCAGAGTCTCAGTCCCAAAGGAACAGTTGTAGAGAGAACAAAGGACATACTCTCAGGCAGTGAGACAGATAGTTATTTGAAGAAATCAAATAGAGCTAGCACATGATTGTGCAGATTAGGTTGCAACTAAGCAAGTGTACCAGGTTGGTACAATGTGATGTGAAAATTTGGTTTCGAAGTATAGGACAGGAATACTCATGTATGCAAGTTGAAGCAAGCTCCAAGAGATTGGTATGGTAGGATTGATAGTTTTTTTATGAGCTTGGGATTTACCAAGCATAAATTTGATCCCAACCTTTACTTCAAGATTGAGAATGATGGACCAGTTATATTGTTGTTATATGTGGATGACTTGTTCTTGATAGATGAAGAAACACTCATCACAGATTGTAAGAAGAATCTTTTCATTGAATTTGAAATGAAGGACCTAGGCCCGATGCACTATTTCTTAGGTCTTGTAGAATGTCAGAGCCCAAAAAATATTTTCCTCATTCAAGTAAAGTATGTTGTGGAAATTCTGAAGAGATTCGACATGATGGATTGTAAAGTCATGTCCACTCCTATGGAGATGAATCTAAATTTATTATCTAATATTTGTCAGAAATAGTTGATGTTACTCTATATAGACAGGTGATTGGTTCGTTGATGTATCTAATGAATACCAGACTAGATATATGCTTTGTTGTGAAAACTTTGAGTCAGTATCTAGTGGAGCCTAGACATGTTCACCTTGTAGCTGCAAAGCATGTGATGAGATACCTTAAGGGTACGTTGGAATATGGCCTCTGTTACACTGGAGACTATGACTTTAGGTTGTATGGATATGTTGATTGAGATTGGGCTAGAAGTGCTTCAGAAAAAACAAAAAGAAAAAAAAAACTTAAGGATGTTGTTTCAGTTTGGGGTCAGCCATGACTTCGTGGCAAAGCAAGAAGCAATCCAATATTTATCTCAGTATGGCAGAAGCGGAGTACAATGAAGCATGCTCTACCAGTTGTGAAGCCATGTGGCTTCGGAAGTTGTTGACAGGTCTATTTCACCTAGAGATGGATGCTACCATGATCTTTTTTATAACTAGAGTTGCATAAAGATGACAGAGAACCTAGTGTTCCATGATAAGATTAAGAACATTGAGATCTGGTACCACTACATTCGTGACATGGTGCAGAAGGGAGTTGTAAATATCCAATGTGTTGGCTCAAATGAGTAGGTTGCAAATGTGTTGACTAAGCCTTTGTCTCATGTGAAGTTTGAGTACTTCTGAGACAAGCTTGGTGTAGTCTAAAAGGACTTCCCTTGAAAGGGGGAGTGATGTTGATGATACTATGGTATCCTGAACAACATCAGGTAGCTCAGCTAGGATTTTATATCCTAGGGGATTGATCATCCCTAGGCATATCCCAAAGGTTCGATAAGGACAGTCTATTAGAGTACTTGTGCATGTATATGCCAATTGTGGTCAATAGTGGTAGCTCAGTTAGGATTTTATATCCTAGGGAATCTTATGATTCCTGGGCAGATCCTGAAGGTCCAGTAAGGACGGTCTGTTAGAGTACCACATTGTAGCTTGTTAGGATTTTATATCCTAGGGAATCTTATGATTTCTGGGAAGATTCCAAAGGTCTAGTAAGGACGGTCTCTCAGAGTACCACAGATGTTGTCGTCGATGCACCTGCTTCATTCTATTGCCACATATATACATTGATGTTACAGCTTCGTGATGTTGATGATGTTATTCCAGCTTCGTTTTGTTGATGATATTGTTGTTCCAGCTTCATGTTTTTGATGTTGATGTTCCAGTTTTGTGTTGTTGATGATGTTTCTCCAGCTCCATGTTATTGATGTTGATGTTCCAACTTCATGTTGATGTTGATGATGATGTTACTCTAGTTTTGTGTTGTAGATGATGATGATGTTTAGTTTCTACTAATGATGATGATGAGAAAAACTTCTGATGACCTATAGATATGACTGACAGTGTTCCAGATGTTAATGACGATGTCCCCTCCTCCTGATGATGTATTGAGTCTAGTCAGTTGTTATTAATGTTTTTAGTAGAATACCCTTCTTGTTAAGGGGGAGTGTTGAAATATTGTAACTTCGAAGAATATTCTACCTGAAAGAAAGTTTTTTTTTGTTTGTTAATTGGTCCGAACCTTCTTGGCAGTGAAATTAACCTTTGTCTTGAGAAACCACGACTCAGGGGCATCTAAGCCATCAAAATCACCCAGGGATCGCACCCAGCCTGAGCCACACCAACCCTTAACATGGTTGGATTTTTTGTCCCCGCAGGTTTCGAACCGGTGACTTTTCAACACGGAGTGGCTTAACAACACACTTCGTCACCGACTGTCCTACACCTCGAGGACTACCTAAGAGAGAGTTGAATAATATTATTATATTATATTTAATTAGGCCCTATTGTGCCTTAGTAAAAGTCGACCCTATTGTGACTTGACAGTTAATTGTAAATTAATTGGGTAAAGTGACAGGTTGGCCCAGACCTAATTATAGGCTAGCCAAACCACTATTTATAAGAGAGGTCAATGCCTCATTTGGACACACACACACTCAGCTCTTTAGTGTGCAAGTCTTGGAGGAGAAGTTGTTGCAACTGGGGGTGACATCAAGGAGGAGTTTTGGTCTATCTCTTGGTATTTCTTGGTCGAGTGGTGCACTACTATTCCTAGTGAAGGAGTAGAGGAGGATCTTCTGTTCAATCTTTTGTCTATCTATATTGAGGAAGTTTTTGTTGGGTTTTCTCCCCCATGAGGGTGTCTCGGGATAATCTGTGTGTCTCTATTGTTTCTATGATTGCCTCTCTTTTAGTGATTTTATTTATGCAACTAATGTACTAAATGATTATAATAATAAAGAAGAACTGTAACTGCTAGTTGTATAAGTAAAACTCCACCCTCTCTTGTCGAATCATATCCCCCCATCGTTTTTTTGTATTGTAGCCAATGATTATTGATTTTATTAATTATTTCAATTTTCATAATATGCAATTATGCCCCCAACCACATTAAATCAATACGGGCTCTTCTCCCAAACACAATGGCTCACCAGCCTAATTCACATTTATACAATTGCATTATAATTCACAGGGATTAGAACTGAGGATATTAAATGTGACCTCAAAACAAGAATTCTGACCCAAAAAATTGTATTTTTGGGTCAAAAACACCAAAATCGACCCCCGAATCAATAAGTGGCACTACCGGTAGCACCCTTTTGGGGGGGATGATTAAAATTCTGACTTGTTTGAAATGACAACCTTGAGAATTGATACCATTTCGGACAAAACCCTTAAAATTGACCCTTAAATCGTAAAGTGATGTTGCGTAGTATCATTGGGTTTTTTTTGTAATTAAAATTATGACCTAATTGAAATCATGGCCTAGATGACCTCTACCATTACTAGATAAAAGCTTCAAAAAAGACTCCTAAATCTTACTTCAACAATTATATATTAAATGAATTTTATTTTTTTATAAAAATAAATAAACGGGAAAGAAAAAAGCTCTACAAACAAGTTCTTTTAAAAAATAAGAAAAAATGCATTTTTTATAGAAGAATTCACAATCCAATTTTTAATTTTTTTTAAGAAAAAGTTCAAAAAAATTAGCATTAAAAAAAGTTTTGAATTTATTTTTTAAACTCTAAAAAAACAAAATTTAAAAAAAAAAAAGAGTGAAAGAAATTATTAAACATTATTTGTTTTTTAAAACTCTTTAAAAAAAAATTAAACAAAAAAAAATGATTAAACACAAATTTAAAAAAAAAAAAAAAATTGAAAAAGAAATTAAAATTGATTTAATAAATAATTTTTGAAGTAACAATTTAGGAGTCATTTTTAGGCTTTTATCTGTGATGGTAGAAGTCGTCTAGGCCATGATTTCAATTAGGTTGTAATTTTAATTACAAAAAAAAAAAACGATGTTACTAGGTAACATCACTTTTCGATTTAAGGGTCGATTTTAAGGGTTTTATCCGCAATGGTACTGATTCTCAAGTTTGTGATTTCAAACAAGTCAGAATTTTAATTACCCCCAAAAAAGGGTTCTATTGGTAGCACCATTTTTTGAAACAGGGGTAAAAAATGTGACTTCTAAAAAACAAGAACTTTGGAGAGTTCTCGTTAAGTTGGTAACTTTGTTAATTATGTAGTGGCTCATATGAAGCTTGCATCAAGGGAGGGATCATTGTATCCTTAGGGGTGTCCCACCATCAACCATTAGTTGATAAGGGAACAAGAATCATGACCCTCAAGCATAATTATCTTTGTTTTCCTCCTCAATTGGAATCTTAATATTAGAAATGGTTAGGGTCAACAATGAGAACTTATCAGGGGTGGCAGGAGCGGGTGGAGTTATCTTTTCCCTAGGGGGAAAAATTAGAACAACCTTCTCTTGGAGCCTGGGCATAGATTATAACAATCAAGCGGAAGCCTATGCACTTTTTCAAGGTCTAAGATTAGCAAAGATATTGGGAATTGAATATATTTCTATCATAGGAGATTCTGGGGTCATCCTCAACCAGATCAAGAAAAGATCCCCCCAACAAGATATGAAGCTCAAAAGCATCATAGTGAGAGCACTTAAGGAGTCAGAGGCTTTTCAATCTCTTCAATGTTTTCATGTACTTAGAATTAATAATGTCATGGTTGATTCTTTTGCTAACCTGGCCATACGAAACTCTCTGGGCACATTATGAATCGACGGTCAGGCAGCTCACCACTATATCCCTTAATTATGGTCACGATGGGAAGGGAGTTTGACTATTTGAGTCACAAAGGGAGCATAGTGTTGAAATAATGTAACTGCAAAGAGTATTCTTATTATTATTGATAAATTATTTATAGGATTAATCCCCATTGTGGATTAATCATGTCAGTAATTGTATTAGGACCAAATCCCCTTTTGCAGATTGGTCAACAGACAATTGTAATAGGCAGAATAAGAAGTCGGCCCCAACAGTTATTATTAAGACCCAGAAATATAATAAAGGTGGTTTTACCCACCTAGAGTGAGAAGTCGGCCCTGCCAGTGAAGACCCTTCACAGGTGCCAGACTTGTATATATAGAGAGGCTAGCGCCTCACTTTATCACACAACACACTTGCTCATTTTCTAAGAGGCAAGCTGCAACTTACCAGTTGGAGAGAGGGAGAAGAGTGCCGCATATTTTGGAGAGGACTATCTGTATTGGTTTGATTTATCTCTTGACATTGTATTGGCAATTTATGATAAGGAAGTTTTTGCTGGGTTTTCTTCCCCTAGAGGGTTTCCCAGGATAAATGTTGTGTCTCTTGTGAATGTGTATTTTTCAGTGATCTTGTTCTTATGTTGCTCTTATCTATTGAAATGAAAAGAACTATACTAATGGCATAAAACATTAACATGGTTTCATAGCCAACCTGAAGGAAACATATTTCGCAAGAGAAAAATGTCACTGTTGCAGTACCTACAAATTAGGGTTTTTCAAAAGTGGAGCTTTTCAGCTCCAAAACCACCTAGAAAGTTGCGACCTCCCCCAAGGATCATTTTGGCACTTAGAGAACACCTTTTCAATGGATGGATCTCCCAGAAAGTGAAACCCTAGTTTCACAGAAGTACTAGAAGCACCAGTCCAGAAATCCGCAGATCAGATTTGAAGGGGAAAAAGTTGGATTTTCTCAGATCCAAGTACACCAGGCTACTCGCCTCATCCAAGCGCACCTCCTGGTAAGGTAAAAATTTGATTTTAAGCATTTTCATTTTTGGTCATTTTTCATAGCCTCAAGTACAAGATGTCTGCAAGCACAAAGCTTGTTGAGAAACTAGAAGGCGTAGAAAACTTTCGTGCCTGGAAGTATAGGATCGGTCTGATCCTTGCAAAGAATGACCTAGCAGGATTCATCAAAGAAGAAGTGGAGTAACTTGAAGATGTCGTAGAGAAAGCGAAGCATCAGAAGGACTCAATCAGGGCTCAAAGAATCATTGCAGATTCAATCAAAGACCACCTAATCCCGTATGTATCGTCCAAGAAAACTCTGAAAGAGATGTTTGACTCTCTAAGAAAACTATACGAAGGAAAGAACATCAACCAAAAGATGAACCTAAGATATCAATTGAAGAATACCAAGATGCAGAAAGGAGAAATGATTCAAGAATATTTCTCCCAAATCTCAGAAATTAAAGAACAGTTAAAAGAAATTGGAGACACCATAGATGAAGACGAATTCGTACTGATGGCCCTAAATTGTCTCACAAGACCTTGGGATGCTTTCATCTAGACGATATGTGCCAAAAAGGAGAAACTACAGTTTGAGAGCCTATGGGAAGAATGTATCCAAGAAGAGACAAGGGTAGCTAACCGTGAAGCACTACTAGTAAGGGATGATGATCAAGCCCTAGCTACTCATACAAAAGGAGGAAGGAAGAAACCCTACTTCAAAAGGGAAACTCATAGAGAACCTCAACAATCAAACAAATTCAACAACCAAGAATCTCATCCAAGAAATTTTCAGAAGAAAGGACAATGCATGGGATGAGATCTCTCATCCATACAATGTTATCATTGTGATAAGATGGGACACAAGGCGAATTCGTGTCCAGTCAGAAGAGAAGAATACAAGAGTTAACATGCCCACATAGTCGAAGATGAAGAACCACCTATGAAGATGATTAAGGACCATGTCTTGATCTCAGCTCTCTCATGATCTGTATCATCTGGAGAGGACACATGGCTCATTGATAGTGGTGCATCAAAACACATGACGGGTAAGAAAAATACTCTCTCTTGTATTTCAAAAAAGAAGTTTTCTCAAAAAGTGACACTTGGAGATGATTACCAATATCCCATCAAGGGAGTGGGAGAATCAAACTATAAGCTAGATTCAGAAAACTCAATAACAATGAAGGACGTACTCTATGTATTGGGCTTGAAGAAGAACTTACTCTCTATATCAGCTTTAGACAAGAAAGGCTATAGAGTTGCCTTCATAGATGGAGAAGTTCTTATGTGGGATAAGGGAGAAACCATAAATGAAGCAAACATCATCGGAAATGAAGAAAATGGCTTATATAAGCTGAAGGGTCACCCAGAAACTACCATGACCCATGCCATCAAAAACTCATGCGAACTTTGGTATAGAAGATTAGCCCACATCAACTACAAGGCGCTACCATACATATGCAAAGTTGTCACAGGTTTACCAGAACTCAAGAAAGATCAAGAAGGCATATGTAATGGATGTTCGCAAGGGAAGAACATCAAGAACACTTTTCCAAAAAGGGACAACAAAGCAGAAGGAATGTTGGAACTCATTCACTCAGACATGTGTGGCCCAATGCCATCATCCTCCATTAGCGGGTATGTATACTATGTATCATTTATTGATGACTATTCTCGTAAGACCTGGATATATTTCTTGAAATCTAAAGATGAAGTATTCAGTAAATTCAAGGAATTCAA
>ML783613.1:123535-146568 GCA_009831015.1 Picea engelmannii | reverse complement strand
GAAGTAAACAAGATACTAGAAATAAACATGAATACTTATCTTTTGTTTTTGTGTGGGGAGGCTCCACGGACTCCACCATTTTCTATCTTTCTTCAAATCAACTATCTTCAACTTAAAGTGCATAATCCTTAATTTATGCTAAAGATTTCTTTGAGGGAGGAGATTCCTCTTCCTCTACCACATGTGCTTGATGCTTTCTTTTCCCTTTTCCTTGAGGACAGTCATAGGAAAAGTGTCCCAACTTTTGACAGTTGTAGCATCTAATCTTTGAAACATATTTCTTCTTGTATGGAACTCTTACGGAGTTAGATTCTTTATTGTTCCTTCTAAAGGAACTTATTTTGTTCTTTTGAACTGTAAGAGCTTCCTCTTCGTCAACAATTAATCTCTTCCGTTGGTTTGCAAGTCTAGATTCTTCATGTGTGCAATCTGCCCATAACTTATCAAACTTGGGTAACTTGCTTATTGCACACACTCCTTGTACAAAAGGAATCCAAAATGTTGGAAACCCATTTAGAGTTGTGGTTACAAGCTTCTTGTCACTAATGACATCTCCAATAGCTGCAAGCTGATCTCTGATCTACGAAACTCTCATAAGGTAGGATGTGACAGATTCTGATTTTTCCATCTTCATATTACAAAGCTGATTTCTTAAGGTAAGATTATGGCTGATGTCTTTGCTTTCATATAACCTGTTGAGTGCTTCTTAAATTTGCCTTGATATTTGTAGTTCAGATATATGAGGGATCAAGTGATCCTTTACTGAATCTAACACAATTCTCTTTGCTTTCTTTTCATTCTTCTTATGCTTGGTATTTTTCTCTACTTCATCTGGTTCTGGTACACCTATTGTAACATGTTCTAGGAGATCATTCTCATCTAGAATCATCTGCAACCTATGCTTCCAAGATCTAAAGTTTCTAGATCCTTCCAACCTGTCTTCTACCCTCATGCTGGTAGCCATTGTTTCTTGCAGTAGAAACCCTAGCCCTTTGGGCTATAGAATAACTCAATCAAATTTCTTGGATCTGAAAACTGAACTCACCAAAATATGCGCTTGACTGAGGCGAGTATGCTAGTACAGTCAAATTTCTGAAAATCCAAATTTTACCCCTTAAAACTTGATTTGTGGATTTCTGGACTGGTGCTTCTAGTTTTCTAGTACTTCTGGTTTTCTGGTACTTCTAGTACTCTGGTTTTCTGGTACTTCTGGTACTTTGTGAAAACTAGGGTTTCACTTTCTAGGAGATATAGCCACTGAAAATGTGCACTGAAGATGCCAAAATGTTCCTTGAGGTAGGGCGCACCTTTCTAGATGGATTTGGGGCTAAAAACCTTCTTCAATAAAAATCCCTAATTTTCATGTATGACAACAGTGACGTTTTTCTTTTTTTCTGTGAAAGATGCGCTCTTCAGCTTGGCTCTGATACCATGTTAAAGTTTCTGCTATTATTAGGTTACTTTCAATTTACTAGATAACAATAGCATAGATAGGATCACTGAGAGAAACAAAATCAGAAGAGTACACAAGCATTTATCCTAGGAAACCCTCAAGGGGAAGAAAACCCAGTAAAACTTCCTTAATATAGATAGCCAATACAATGCCAAGATAATGAACCAGACAACAAAGAATATCCAACACTGAGCAACACGCCTCTCTCTCTTCATTCTTCCGGCAACTGACAACTGCAACTTCCTTCAAAACTTGCGCACTAGATGCGTGAGCTGAGTGTGTGTTCAAATGACGCACTGGCCTCTCTTATTTATACAATTTTGGCACGTGTGGAAGTGTCTTTTCACTGGCAGGGCCGACTTTATCTTCTGGGTGGATATAACCACCTTTAATATATTCTGGGGCCTCTTTAATATATATTGGGGCCGACTTCTTATTTAGCCTATTACAATTAGGGTTTGACCAATCCACAAAAGGGGATTTGGTCAATTACAATGACCGACATGATCAATCCACAAAAGGGGATTGATCTAATCAATAATAAATATATTTTATCTTTATCCACAAAAGGGGATAAGAATATTCTTTGCAGTTACACAATATTTTAACACAAGAGGAATAGCATGAGGCCCTAGAAAACTTATTCAATTCGCTCCAAATTACTCTACAGAATGCCTCTTCCCATTGGAAAACTGCAATGCAGCTACTTGTTGGGCAGCAACAGGGAATTCAACAATTGAGGGATGAAGTGGATGCAATTCGCCTAGAGTTTGTGGAGTTGTGCTTCAATTCATTTTCTCTAGTTAGGTCAGCTTCAAGCCTTACTATCTCTAATGTCGTTTCATCTCCGACTCTACTCAGGGAAATACCAAATTTAAATTTCCTATTGGACGCTTCAAGAGAAGCATAAGATGAGTCCCACCTAGCAAATGACTAATTTGTATGCCATGTTTTAGTTTTTTAGTCCTTGGTATTTTCTATAGGTTGTATGTTGGACTACTTAGCAGTTTTGAGTCAGACTCAGGGACCGTGGTTAACAGTATGATAGATAGTGTTATGCTTCATCCTGATTTTGAAATTTCACAGGCCTTCTTTGAACTATGTAAAGACTATCTCTGTGGATTTATCACTGAATTTTTTGAATAAAATTCTCTACCAGTTTTATTAAAAAATAAAAATCAATGAGAACTTATAATTGCAAGGCCCCAATGGAGAAATTTGAAGGTACTCTCCTCTCCCAAACAACTAATCATGATTTATACCTCAATTTTCCTTTAGAATGAGATTTCCTAGAGTGAACTCAAGGAGGCTCCCTACACATAGTGCAAGAAGTCTTTCCCAAGTGCTCCAACAGCTTGAACAAATGTGTCATTCTTGTTTTATATCTAACACAATGTTTTATGTTGAATTTTTTTTTCAATCCTTCTTTTAAACCACCTACATCAACTCATATTACCTTTCAACTTAAATGTTGTATCTAAGGTGTCAAAACTCACTTGAGACTTCCATTTCTTCTAAGTCACTTAGCTTGCATCATAGCAAGCCTATATTAACACAAGAAGCATGCTCACTAGGGTTTGAACCCTAGTTGTCATCAAGATGAGAATTTTGCTTTTATCATTAGACCATGGTGTGGGCATCCTATTTTAATGTTCATATATAACCCTAATATTCGAGAAAAAAAATCATAAATAATTGTTATGATACTAATTAACCATATGAAAAGGGGGTCCAATGAACAAATTATGATATAAATTATCTATAGCATTAGTTGTGTACTATAACAATAGTGAGAAGAAAAAGGCATAGAATTTCACATTGTCAAATATTTTTTAATAAATTTTAACTTGTAAAAATAACAATAAAAAATTCGTATAGTTACAAATCTTATAAGCATGTATTCATTTTTAAAATATTGAGAAAAAAAAAAAAAATCAATTGTAATGAAATTAAAAGTTCAAAACTAATAAATAAGCGCTTTAAACATGTCAAACTTAACTAAATTTTTTGTTTAAAAATGAGAACTTAAACAAAGTTTTTAGAGGAATTCAAACTTTGTTTAAGAGGTGTTCAAATTTCATTTGAATTATAAAGAATTCTTAATTTACTCTTTCACAAAATTAAAATTATCTAATGAATTCAATGTAATATAATTACCTTGATTTCGTTTTTTTCAATGGATTTAAATTTAAGGTAAAAGATGTTTTTCCTTGCACTTTGTAATCATTTTTTTCTACATGGTATTGCATATTACTTACCGCTTCTTCAACCAGAAAAGATAAATGTCCTCTTCCAAGAAATGATGGTTTTTTACATGATGTTTGATGTCTCTAACATAGATAGAGTGGCTAATATTAAACACTAAGTCACAAATAAAATGGGGAGAGAATTGCATGAGAAAATTTGAAGGTAATTTAAACAACCAACATCATTGGCAAGCCTTATGCACCACTGGGAAGCACCTTTAAGAGGCCTTCCAACAAGTGTCAAACCTGCTCGAAAAATTGAAGTGACAAGTTATCTACCCAAAACTTTGTACATTATTTCAATGTTCCAAGCAATATTTCCTAGGCATACATAAGGCTCACCAATATTGTTCACAAGGTGGACTCTATTCCAATTATTGGAAGGAACAACTTACACAAGAATCTCACAAAAGAAACAAAATATAAAATTGGATCACAAAAAATTACTCCTTAACGGAATGCAAATGAAAGATGATATTCCTTCATGGTTGAAATAACAAATGAGTTGTATAGGCATTTTATATAGAGGGAACATCCATGCCCTTTCGACACTTTATGTAAGTCTCGAGGACTTTAATTCTCCTTCCACCTTACAGTAGAGACAATCCAAAAAACATGGAACATGATGGGAGTTACATATATAACAAGTGTTTCATGGCAGCGTAGTCCCTGTCGGGTTAGAATGGGAATAAATGCACAGGTATGGAGGGACCGTGGGAGAATGAGAAGCCCAAAGTATCAGAGACACATGGAAATTGTCGTGGACATGTGGCAAGCAATAAGCAGGACAGGTGGTATCCATGTAGAAAAGGACACGTGGCACTCTGCGACACGTCAGCCATAAGACGTCAGGGTGCTACATGACTCTGGGAGAATGTCACTCCAAGAGTTTTCCTTCTAGAACAAACACAGTTCCCCCGAAACTCGAATCCCAAAAGAGTCAAAGTCATGAATTCTCAAATTAGTTAATGATAATATTATATTAATATCGGGTCAACAAGTAATTAGCGAGAAATTCACTTTGTGAGAAATTTGTTCCATTGCTAAATATGGCCAGGGGAGTTCTAAAATTGGCAGGTTGGTAAAAATTTAACAGGGACGCTAAAGTGTCAGGCTCGCCTAGATCGCACATTGGAAACTGATCGATGACTCACATTCATTTCGAAAAGAGAAGGCGCCCGAGTGTTAATCTCCTAGAGAAATTCTGGCATTGAAACCATTTAGTTTTTGAAAGTATTCTCATTCTAATTATATCTTGTTTTGCATAATCCATCTTTCTTTTATTTTCTTAATAAGATTATGTAATTTTTCCTATTACCAGTAGTGCAACAGATAGCTACTAAAAAGCACAGATATCCCCATCACTTGTAACTTGGTATATTGTTGAAGTCTAATTTGTCATATTGGAAATTTCCGTTCCTACGTTGTAGGTTTTATCTCTTTAATGTATTTATGAATTTCATTTATAATGATCTTTGTATACTTCCAACTGACTTTCATCCCAATATTTAGAGTTAACTTCAATTTCCATAGTCAATTATTTAATTTTTCCCATGGAGAAAGTAAGAAACATCCATTTCATTCTATTAAATAGATCATCTGGCTTGTTTGTCTCTATATGTGTTAGGATAAATAAAGTTATATGTCGTGTCAAAAAAACAAATATATTTTTTCTTGAAAATGTGTTCAGTGTCGAACATTCTTTGATCTTCTTGTGTGACCTCTGTGTTTGCTAGTTTTTTCTATATATTAACACACACCTAACATGATTGTTTATTTTCACAAGTTTTCAGTTCATTGAAGTTAATTTAAACTGTGTGAAAATAAGGTGTTGAGACAGAGGAAGATGCCCTTTTTCCTTAAACTTTTTTCTGTGAGATGCAAGCCCACTTTGCAGAGTTTGATCTGCAATTTCTCTATAGAAAGAGGGCATATTTGTAATATGCCTATCCAACTGAAATATTTGTAAGAACTGAAATATTTGTAAGATGCCTATGAGAGTTCAGTATAGTACGAATTCATATATTTGTAACATGTCTATCTAGTTGATTGTTTTTTGGCAATGATAAAAAAAATTGAAGCTTTTTATTTCTATGGATATTCTTGCAGATGTATTTACAAGTCTATTAACCCTTGAATTTGTTAGGACCAAAACGACAACCTAACAAGGATGTCAATCCTACTGCGTTTTTATAGATGTGGTACTCATATGTAAGTGTTTTCCTGGGGCATGTATAGTTCAAATGTGGGACTTAGATAAAGTCTGTCGTAATGAGTTAAAGCAATACAAAACGATAGAAAATGTTTTTTTTTTTGTTTTTTGAAATAAAGGTTCCTAGAAAATAGGACCAGAAATCACACAGATTAAACATTCAAATTAAATAAACACAATTTCCTGGCATCCAGCATAGTTCAATATAAATATTTCTAAGCACATAAAAATATTAAAATAAGATGACGGACATGCATAAAGAAAACTAACTTTGCATTCTGAAAACAGGGTTACAAGGCACCGTCGATATTGTTCCCGAAATAGTTTTCTTTGAAATTTCTCAAAAAATAATAATGTTTGTTACATATACCTCAAAATTTAAATGTGTTTTTCATATAGACTGGGATTGGGGCTCCCATGGACCATAATATAAATAATTACAAGAAATAGGACTGTAAAAAGAAGAAGTGAGCGTCGATAGACAACAAGACCTGAAAAGAAGAAATTGGAAGTTATCAGTCTTTGGTTAGACATTTCTATTTAAATAGGTGAAATAAATTGATTGATAAAGAAATAAGGATGTGATAAGTATAGACTTACTATGATGGTATCTCTCTCCCCCTTTGTTATTTGCTTGTTGATGCCTTTTTATTGCTCTCGTCAACGGTTACTGGAATCATGCCAACTGCTTGTTTCCATTCGTTGGTGAGCTTGTCGATTGCCCTTTGGAGCCATTATTCAATGTAGATTCTCATGGGGGGCACGTTGATATCATGCCGTAATTTTATGTTGAAAAGTTCGCTTTCTAATTCCCTTAGATCGATAGAAAGATTACACAGAGCCTGTTCAATTTCTTGATTTTTTACCGAATAGTCCACTAGCCAGTTGTCCACGTCATTCTCATCATATTCAAGGATGTCATAAGACTTTTCTAAAGACAACCCCTTAAAAATATCAACTTTTTCATCGAAGGTTTGCTTGATTAAGAAAAAGGAGTTGAGGATTAATTTGGGGTCTTGGACCTCATTGGTACTTCCAACTAACTTCCGACTAAGGCTATTTCAGTCATCTTTCTGAATAATTCTTCTTTCTTTGATACAGCTTGTTCACATGATAGGACAATGAGATGTAGGCTCTTAACTTTCTCTTTCCAGCATGCATTTAATTGTTTGATCCAGTTTGGGAAGGGGATATCTTCTTCTCTTCTTCTCATTTCTGTCATGTTGGTGACATTGATGCCAAAAGGGATGACCACGTCTAGATAGAAACCTTCTTCATTTTTTAAATCCTCCTGCAAATATTCCTGGAAGGCATGTGCCCTCATTCCAAAAGAAGCTATACTTTTTTATGTGAGGAGGATGTAGGATCCTTCTAACTTGGTTGCAAGGATGGTAGGCATGGTTATTGCTAAAGTACTAGCAAGGAATGGGATAGGAATCAAAGCTTCCTCCAATTCCTTGATTCATTCATTCAATTCGGAATTCTCTGCTTCAAGGCCTCCAATGGAATCATCAAGAGCATCTCCAGTTGCTCGGTGAATTCGACAGATTTGGGATGGATGCATGTTCCTAAGGTTAATATCTGAACGGGATTTATCTTTCTTATTTCTTACATCTCTCTTTTCAATAATTAAATTTTTAGATTCGGTATCAAAAATAGTGCTCTAGAATACGAAGGATTCATCTTCGTCAAAAATCTTGGTCTCAACTATTTCCATTAGGGGATTATGGTGTATCGCATCCCCGGGTTGATCAACGTTGGGGAATACATTTTCAAGATCAATCTCAAGTTCCATGTCTTCAATTTCGGTTATGGGCTCTTCCGCTTCTTGCACAACGTTTTTTCTCTTCTTCCTCACGGGAAGCTTGTGAGAACTATCAATTTTACCCAGAGCAGTGTTCATATCTCCTCCTCCATTTGAAGAATTGTGGGTTTCTTTCTCACTAGGGTGGGTCGTTGGAGTGATGCTTCGGGATGTCGTACTCTTGGGAGTGGCAGTTGGGGATTGGACACTCTTCTCACCGGGGCCTTTTCCCTATTTTTTGTACAATTCATTGGTGCTTTGCAATGTATCTAGGTCACTAGCATCAAGAGAAGGAGTGTTCTCATCATTGTATATGTCTTCGTTCAGGAGTGTATGGATAAAATAATTGTTGAAGCCAATTGCTAGTAAATTTTCTACAAAAATCTCATTAGGTTCGAACCCTCTCAGTCTTTCATCATATCTTAGGTTCAAGTTGTTGAAATGGCCTGTGAATTTTTCAATCTTATTGACGTTCCTGAACACAAAGTCCCTGACTTTCCAAGGAAGAGGAATGAACTATATTTTTCTCTTCTCGTGAAAAAAATGCAACCAGTAGTTGTATTTCCTTGCTATTTTTGTAACAAACATTACGTTCGTAATGTGACATGGAAGGAAAGCAACATTTTCCTTGGAGCCAAAAATCATTATTACACTGTAATTCTCCATTTGTTCAAGTGTCCCCTTCCTATCCAAAAACTTGGTTTCTTGGTCAGACATCTGGGGAGCCTCATTTCCTAACAATGAATCTTTGAAAATTGAGACAAAGCCAATAAAAACCTCATAAAAACAATGGGAGGCCTTATGCCTCCATAAGGCTTGGTACCAGAAGGTACTGGGTCAAATTCACAGTTTAACTTCTTGAACACAGATAGTTTTGGAAATGGATAGAAATGCGCTATCATGAAAACTAAGTAGGATGACATATAAAATGTCTTCTCTTGTTTGAATCGTGACAATTGGGAACATATTTCAATGGAAATCAGCTTCCCCCGATAAAAAATGGCTTGTTCCTTGACCGTGAAATACAAAATATAAAGAATCATGTAGGAAATTCTTGTTGTGAATTCATGTCCCATTATTCTCGTAAACAACCAGGCAATTTCCCAGAATGGATTTCTAAACGAACTAACCTGCAACCTTGTGATATCTTCAGGAACTATCATCGGGTCTTCCAGGAACTCGGTAAGAGGTCCAACCCATTATCATGTTTTTTTAGGAACTCCTTGCAGTCTTCTCCTCTGAAGGTCGATGTTGGCTCCAACAATCTCAACATCTTGCAGAAGACCTGAGGTGACAAAGAAACAGGAGAGTGGTCCCGCAGTGAAATAATTCTTCGGCTTGGAATATATCTCTCGGTGCACCAAGAGACCACCTCCTTACAATCAAATACTTTAGGGACACAGCCTGCACGAGCAATTCCAGAGGTCCAAATTACTTCATTCTGGGCGGAAGGGGATGAGTAGTAAGAATATGCCCTAGACCACTGGAATTTATGGTCCTCACGCTCGAAGATGTTCATTGTATCTCCATAGAACTGTTGTCGAGTTTCTTCCATAAGTTGATGAGAACGTTTTTTTTCTCCAGACGATGTTTGAAATGAACACTTGGAAGGGATAAGATAACCCTCCGCAAATCTTGGTCTAATGCGTGTGAATGGGAGATCTCCTCAAGCCTTTTGCTCATTAATGAAAATCTCTACGGTTCCTGCATGATGAGTTTTTAGCATTAAAGCTTACTAATTTCATACTTAGAAAGAAGTGCGAAGGTGGCAGGGATGACGAAGAGCAATTAAGGATTGGAGATTTCATGAACCCGCCAACCCAACGACCTGCGAAAGACATTCCATGATGTTTGAAATGAACACTCGGAAGGGATAATATAACCCTCTGCAAATCTTGGTTTAATGCGTATTAATGGGAGATCTCCTCGAGCCTTTCACTCATTAATGACAATATTTACGGTTCCTGCATGATGAGTTATTAGCATTAAAGCTTACTAATTTCATATTTAGAAATAAGTGTGAAGGTGGTGGGGACGAGGAAGAGAGATTAAGGAATGGCTAAGTATGTAAAGCGGTCGATCGGGCTTCAAAATAGGGTAACAAGGGATACTCAGGAGAGGTGAGGGCCCGACGGTCAAAATGTATGTCTAAGAACTTTTGAGTGCAAAATGTGTAACACAGAAGAGGGCATGATGGGGCAGTCCAGTGGTCAATTTGTATATCGCGGAACTTCAGGTATTGTTTGTAGGTCATGGAACAATGGAAGCGCAATCATGAGGCCACCTGTCTAGAAACTCGCAATCAAAAAAAGTGGCTAAGTATGGAATAGGGAAGCGGTCAGTCAGACTCGTTTTCACTAATATATTGAAATTTGTAATGGATATCCTATTACCTGGCAAGACCTTTTCTACATGTTTCTAGACAAGTTGTGTAGGGATAATCAGTGGGGTTGTCTTCTCAATCCTTTCATTCATTAATGACAATATTTATGGTTGTTGCATGATGAGTTGTTAGCATTAAAGATTATTAATTGCATACTTGGATAGAAGTGCGAAGGTGGCAGGCACGAGGAATAGTGATTAGGAATTGGAGATTTCGTGAACCCGCCAACCCGACAATCCGCAAAAGAGATTCCAAGAAATGGCCAAGTATGGAAAGCGGTTGTACGGGCTTCAAAATAGGGTGAAAAGGGATCCTCAGGAGACATGAGGGCCCGACGGTCAAATCGTATGTCTCGGAACTTTTGAGTGCAAAATGTGTAACATGAAAGAGGGCATGATGGGGGAGTCTAGCGGTCAATTTGTATATCGTGGAACTTTGGATGTTGTTTGTAGGTCACAGAACAATGGAAGTGCAATCTAGAGCCCGCCTGCTTGGGAATCCGCGATAAAAAAAAAGTGGCTAAGTATGGAATGGGGAAGTATTCGGTCGGAGTCATGATATAAAAGCATGAGTAGAAATGTGAACCCGTGATTCCGCCAACCCGCACACTTAGACATTTTTGGAAAAATGACTAAGTAACCAGAAAGAGAAAGTAGAGGGGGAAAAGAAAGGGGAATTCGATTAAGTATAAAAGAGGGAAAATAAAGGGATAAAAGAGAGTGGGAAAATAGAAAAGGGGAGGGCAATTTTCGGAAGTCGGAATTGGTCTCAAACAAGCCCCATTGTTCCAAAATCATCATTTTCTAGTCCAATATTTTATCCACATACTCGTTTTGTACTATTGTGTTTGTATCATTAAAAATGGTGTGAGGAAATGCAAATATAAACTATAACTTGATTTTTGGCTATAACTATGTATAGTTGATTTACAGGCGCTATTGATGTTTGGATTTTGTAGATAACAATGGGTTAGGATAATTTATCATTCTTATTGTGATAAGGCCTTAAAAAAACTACAATAAGTAACATTTTTTTCCAATTCAATTCTCACACAAAAAAATTCTCTGATTCCATAATATTCATCTTTGTCAATCCGATAATAGGAAGGTCGATTTGGTAGATTGGGCTATTGGTCATTTCAGGTGACTAGGGTGCATCAACTAATGATTTGATGAAGATTTGTTTTTATTGCAACCTGTGGGAGTAATTGTGTTTTTAATATATTGTTTAATGCCTTGAAATATTATTTTAAGTATTAAACTTATTGCAGCGGAATATTCATTGAATGGTTTGTTGTTTCCCTCTGTTTTTACCTTTATTATTTCATGTGTCTATCATTACTCTGCTACCAGCCAAGGAAAACCCTTATCCATATCATCTTGCCAATTTGACCATGCTTTTGTCTTGGTGAAACAACCCTCTAACTCACCAACAAATTCAAAAGAACGACCATTCCAAATTCTCAGTGGCTTGGCTCTGCCCTTTATCACTCAGGTGCAGACTTTAAGAGAAATAGTAACTATGAAGTTAATTAGAAATCTCTACATGATCTTCAATCAAAGAATAGAGAAAGTGAGTCATAGTTATACTTTCCAGGTTGTGTTTTCATAAGAGAAGCATCGAAAAGCTACATAGAAATCAATGGAGGCTTGTTGAAATAAAATTATTGTGTTGTCAAATTGACCGTAAGTATAACAATGACGAACTTGAATTTTAATATTGTGGTTGATTTCATAGCCCCATTTGACTTCAGCTAGCATATATCATTTTTTTTCAAAATATTTGCGAAGAAGAAATTTGGTAATTTCATTAATAAAGTAAAAGTGTTCAAATAGAGGTCAGGGGATGGAAAACCAATAGTATGCTTGTTTTTCGAGTGAAGGAATCAAGGAAGCGAGAGGGAAATAAGAGATAATTCACTCAGTAAGGTTGAAAGGAGAACGAAAATTCTTGGGCGGGGCCCCAACTTCCACATCGTGAATTAGTGTTGCTATGTTCTATCTACATTACAAATGGAATTGAATGTTGGTTTGAAATTGTGTGAAATTCATTTATGTTTCCATAGAAGCCTCATGTGATCAACACAATGCATTGTCATATAATTGTTCCATGGTTAATATTTGATCAAATTACTTGAGTCAATACAACATTTAAGAATTACGAGACTACCGAACCATGCAAACAAGAAGAGGTGTTAAACCCAACAAAGAAGCCCCAACCAAGATTCCAAGGAAATTTTTTAATAGTAAATATATAAGAAAAATAGTGGGTAATATATATTTATCCATAGACATTGGATTGAGTTCTTTGCACCGAGGCATTGAACATAATTTTCATAAATATAGGTAGAGGAGTTACAAAAAAAAGAACATGCATACAATTATGTGTTGTTCATCTAGTGCAACAACATGCAGAAGGCATCGACAAGCTCTTGAACATGCATACAATTATGTGTTGTTCATCTAGTGAAACAACATGCAGAAGGCATCAAAAAGCTCTTGAACATGCATACAAAACTGATTATCATGCTTTTTTAGGAACTCTTTGCAGTCTTCTCCTCTGATGGTCAAAGTTGGCTTCAGAAATCTCAACATCTTGTGGAAGACCTGAGGTGAAAAAGAAACAGGAGAGTGGTCCCGCAGTGGAATAATTCTTTGACTTGAAATATGTCTCTCAACACACCAAGAAACCACCTCCTTACAGTCAAATACTTCAGGGACACAACCTGCACGAGCAATTCCAGAGGTCCAAATTACTTTGTTCTGGGCAGAAGGGGATGAGTAGTAAGAATATTCCTTGGACCACTGGGAGTTTTGTCCCTCACCCCCTAAGATGTTAATTGTATCTCCATAGAAAAGGAGATCGGTCCCTCAATTGAATAATTATTTGGCTTGAAATATATCTCTCGACGCACCAAGAGACCATCTCCTTACAGTCAATTACTTCAGGGACATAGCCTGCACTAGGGACAAATCCAAACCCTAATCCAAAACCCTAAAAACGAAAGGAAATGATACATCTTTGAGGGCCAGGACCGTCATCTGAGTTGAGAGACTCAAACTCTCGTGCTGCAAAGAGGCTATTGTGTCCAGCGTCAGTTTCTTCTCTAAAACACCTTCCTTTGGTCTTCTTAGGGCTGCCATCGTCGAGATGGGAAGTGCTCCCCGTTATGGTGGATTTCAATTTGGGTGCAGGAGTGGGAACAATGTCTACATTTCCATCATCCATTGTCATATCATCATCCATAAAATCATCTTCTTCCGACTCGAAATCGACTGCATCAATCTCTGTGTCAGCCATTCTTTCGTGTTTTTCTGCAAAATCCTTGAAACTTGGAGTGGGCGATGGATATATAGAGTGAATGTAGGATATACACGTTTATAGGATTACAAAACAAATAAATGTAGGGGGCAGGATATACATGTTTATAGTGTTATAAAACAAATAAATGTAGGGGGGGTTGTCTCAGCAGGGGAGTTGCCTTGGAATTCTTTGGCTTGAAATATATCTCTCGATGCACCAAGGGACCATCTCCTTACTTCCTTCTGGGCGGAAGGGGATGAGTAGTAATAATATGCCCTGGAAAACTAGAATTTATGGTCATCATTTCCGAAGGTGTTTACTGTATCTCGACAGAACTGTTGTTGAGTTTCTACCATAAGTTGACGAGAACGTTTGTTTTCTCTATATGATGTTTTAAATGAACACTCGAAAGGGATAATATAACCCTCCGCAAATCTTGATTTAATGTGTATCAATGGGAGATCTCCTTGAGCCTTTCACCGATTAATGACAATTTCTACGGTTCCTGCGTAATGAATTGTTACCATTAAAGCTTACCAATTGCATACTTAGAAAGAAGTGAAAAGGTGGCGGGGACAACGAAGAGAGATTAAGGATTGGAGATTTTGTGAAGCCACCAACCCGATGAAGCGTGAAACAGATTCCATGATGTTTGAAATGAACACTCGAAAGGGATAGTATAATTCTCCGCAAATCTTGGTTTAATGTGTATCAATGAGAGATCTCCTCGAGCCTTTTTCTCATTAGTGACAATATTTATAGTTCCTGCATGATGATCTATTAGCATTAAATCTTAATAATTGCATATTTAGAAAGAAGTGAGAAGGTGGCGGGGACAGCGAAGAGAGATTAAGGATTGGAGATTTCATGAACTCGCCAACCCAACGACCCACGAAAGAGATTCCAAGAAATGGCCAAGTATGAAAAGAGGTCGGTCGGGTTTCAAAATAGGGTCACAAGTTATACTCAGGAGATATGAGGGCCGGATGGTCAAATTGTATGTTTTTAAACTTTTGACTGCAAATTGTGTAACACGGAACAAGGCATGATAGCGTAATTCGACGGTCAATTTGTATATCGTGAAACTTCGGGTGTTGTTTGTAGGTCGTGGAACAATGGAAGCGCAATGTTGAGCGCGCCTTCTCGAGAACCAATGATCGAAAAAGTGGCTAAGTATGGAATGGGGAAGCAGTCAATTGAACTCGTGATATAAAAGCATGAGACATATTCAGAAAAATGACTAAGTAACCAGAAAGGGAAAGTAGAGGGGAAAAAGAAAGGGGATTTTGGTTGTCAATTTGTATAGCATGGAACTCCGGGTGTTGTTTGTAGGGCGTGGAACAATGGAAGCACAATCTTGAGCCCGCCTGGCCAGGAACCCACAATAGAAAAATTGGTTGAGTATGGAATGGAGAAGCGGTCGGTCGGACTCGTGATATAAAAGCATCAGTGGAAATGTGAACACGTGAATCCACCAACCCAAGCACTTAGACATTTTCTGAAAAATGACTAAGTAACCAGAAAGGGAAAGTAGAGGGGAAAAGGAAAGGGGAGGAAAATTTTTGGAAGCGGTAATTAGTCTTAACAAAGCCCCATTGATGGTCTTAATAGTAACTATGAAGTGCATTAGACAGGTGAACAGGATTTTCAATCAAGGAATAGAGAAAGTGATTCATATTTATACTTTCCAGGGTGTGTTTGCATAAGAGAAGCATCGAAAAGCTACATTAAAATCAATGTAGGGTTGTTCAAGTAAAATTATTGTACTATCAAATTGACCGTAACTATAACGACAAATTTTAATTTTAATTTTATGTGGTTGATATCATAGTCCCATTCGACTTCATCTAGCATATATCATTTTATTTCAAAATATTTCTGAAGAAGAATTTTGGTAATCTCATCAATCAAGTAAAAGTGCTAAAGTGAACTACATATTACATTTGTTTCATAGAGATAACATTAAAAGGAAAGGTAGGTCTTGTATATTCTTTAAGATCATAGAAAAACCGCTAAGATCCTGAATCTATCATTCATCCATAATTTAAAAATTGGGCCCATGAGAACCTTGAACTACAATACAAAAGCACATGAACAAAAGTCTGTCAAACACAAGACAAGAAACAATCAGTGGAGATTGGGCATTGCATCCCATCTATAATCAAATCCCCAAATGGGCACCAAGAAATTTGTCGATTACTATATTACTATGAACCAAGATCAGTATGAACCAAGATCATGTTGACCTGACAATGTTCTAACATTACTAGTTCTGGAAAAGAGTGTCATCATTTAACTTAATGGAGTTTGAACAATGCCAAACTTGAAATATTATTGAAAATGCATGATGGTTCCATTCAGAGGATCAAGCCATTTTGACGGCTCAAATGATGGACCTGATTTATTCACAGTTGGGTACTTTGTATGAGGTCTTTCCTCATGCTTCTCATTCCTGGACTGAACAATATTATGCACTTCCAGTTCACTTTGTCATGGCACTGCAAAACTCTATTCATATCTTGATTGGGTAGCATGGACAGATATAGATAAGATTGTTTCATTTCTTGTCAACGCATGATATGAATTTTTTTTTTGGTTCAGTCGATATGCAGTATGGCATTGTCCTCATTTAATGTAAATTTGCTATGGACGTGAAAGTCGTGTAACATGTGTTGAGGAAAAGATATGAATTGATCTTACTCAAGCATTTTCAAACTTTACTTGGCTAAAGAAAAGTAGACGGGAATATCACCCTATGTTTATATCCAACAAAAATAACATCCTAGATCATAAGTATTAATTACGAGTGCTTAGGCTAGTCTTTTATCAACAAAAATCTTGCTGAAAATTCACTTTTTGCGTGATTTATGAATATCACAGTTGTTGAAATAAATGTAAGAATAGAAGTAAAGAATCCAAGATGATAATCAAAATAGATGAGACATAAAACAATCCTTTATTTCATTCCAATTCACGAAAAAATCATTTTCTTTACAAAATCTCATACAAAAATCTTGGACCAAAGTCAAACTTAGACATCCCCAATGGAACATACAAAAGGACCTCTGACAAAAAACCAAAACTGAACTCTAAAAGATGGATCAGCTTGCCACAAATTGTTTCACACTCGACTCTGCACAATATCCTTTATCAGTCATGAAAATTAATTCACAAACAGATAAGTATACACAGACTATCAAAGATAGATCAATACCTCTAAAGAAAAAGTGTCTGAATGATTTGATTCAGCCCTGAATATTTTTGTCTACAATAAGAACCTACTATCATAAAAGAGAATTAGGCTGTGATGAATATATGAATGAATGAAAACTGAACTATCTCAACATAAACTCAAAGAGAAAACCTTAGCATGCTTTTGCTTCTCTCCTCCTTTATGTTCCCCCCTTCCCTTTGCTTTTAACAAGTCAGAATTGGTTGAAGTAGTTAAACCAACTCATTAGTTAAGTTAATTAAAAGAATCAACTAACTTTAGTTAGGGGGGAAGGTAATAATCATAGTAAGGGTCATAAATAAATAATAACTAGTAGGTGGTACCCCTTGTGAATCCATTTAGTTCATAAGAATCATAACAATCATAACATAACCATTAGTTAAGCAAAACACACCTCCTTGTGTCTCCGATCAACATATTTACTTTTGGCAATTTTAGCTCATGAAATTTGAAATTATTTCAAAAAAAATACCCATATATCCAAAATAAAACATGTTGTCCAAAGATCCATAAAGTCAACTGTTATAAAACAATAGATAACATAAAACTCAAAATCCATATTTCCCAGTTTGTGATGCAACCCTTCCTTGGTTGTTGTTGTCACCTCTTGATTTTCCTGAATTTGTCTTTGGTTGTGCAGAGCCTTTAGGCTTAATCTTGTTGATCATGTGGGAACAATCATCCCCCAAATGCATCCGGGAAGACACGGATTTGTCAGAGTCATTGGAAGGTGAGGAAGGGGCAGCAGTGGCTTTTCCTTTATCAAGTGCATGGTTGGCTTCAGTCTTCAATCTCTTGCTAGCATGGGAAGATTGCATTGGCGAGTGGTTTGGGGCAGCTTGGACAATGGGGTTCAAAGGTAGAGGAGCAGGTAAGGACAAGTTGGGCCAGCCACGATGTTGGGATATTGTCGGGTGGACAATCTCTTGCCATCCATCATTTTCAGGGACCTCTGGTTGTAAGGATACATGAGGAGGTACAGGGATACCGGGGGCTTGCGGGGCTTGGAAATGAGGCATTTCAGGCCTAGTTTGGACTATTCCCTACCCAATCCAATTAAATAATCTATCATGAAACAATTGGGCAAGCTCTTATGAATCAGCGTCAAAATATATGGAGAACCTGGGACTTCTTGGGCCTTGGTTCCAGTTACCTCTACCTCTGTCTCCTCGGCCATGGCTACCTCGACTGAAAAAACTCATCCTGCATGTGTGATCAATTAGAAAATAGTCTTTTAAATAACCATGCATGAAAACTCTTTAAAAATATGAAATAGATTTGGATCAGAATGTATCAGACTCATGCAATCCAATCCATACAAATTGTTTTACTGTTAATCAACGAGCAGGGGGGTGAAAAAGGGTTCAAGGATATGTGAGGGGTTTGTATTGAGCGGAAAAAATGATATAATGAAAGGGAAGAAGACATGGTCACTTCTCAATGACAACAACAATCAACTATAAAGAAAACCAATAAAACCTCACTGCAATCCACACAAGACACTGCCACTTTCATCCATTTTAACACAGAAATTCTCTTGACTGTAATTAATCTCAGAACAGGGAGTGAAAAAATGAAATGGGAACGTGATGGGATTTGTAATTAGCGGAAAATGAAACCATGGAAGGGAAGAAATATGATTATTGTTCATGATATTAATTAATTGATCCATAAACATGCTACGAAGAAGATGCATCAACCATCCACAATTTTTGTGCAATTTAACTAATTCATTGTTCATAATAAAAAATCCAACATAGTGCTACCGCGAGACAGTATGTATTCCACACAATTTGTAAGAGGTTTTGTTCCATTCATCCACATACTTTGCATTTTATAACAATTTTCGAATAGTACTCATTTCCAATCTGTAAACTATCAAAATCAACCACCGCCCATGCATTTCTTCAATCCACAGTAATACCCAAAAGTCATGTTTTCAAATTAGCAATGAAGTCACTATTATTGCAATCGGGCCTATTTGAATGAAATGATCGTCGTTAACATATATAGGCAGTAACTGAAATAATCAAGACCAAATTGCCAAACTCGAGCTGACAATTAAACATACAACCCACAGTCATCGGTTAGACACAAGCTATGCACAGGGTAATTCACCCAGGCAATGTAACTCTGCCATTGTAAAAAAAAGAACAATTCAATGTGACTTGAAAGCTGGGCCATCCATCCAACATGACGAGGTGTCAACAACAATTATGTCTCAACAAATGATCGAGATGCAACAGAACATGCTCAAAAATTCTATGAGTATCTCTGACTTGTGAGAACTCAAGCCATCTATGTTATACACAGTCCATGGCCAACAGAACCCCATGTTGCAACAATTTCACTTTAACAAAAAAATCCCACAGTCACAGTAACAACTCAACATCTCATGCCGAGCCATTGATTTATTATATCATTTCTTTGATTTAGTTTCACCGTGATCTAAAATGTTGTGCAAATTCAGGCTTATACAATCAAACAAGCATAAGGATGCAGTGGATATACTCTTTGCAACCATCTTGTTCAATAGTCATTCGGCCCCAAAGAAAACCACAGTTACCACGACCATTACTTATTTTGAAAACACACAACGCGATATGAGCAACGTCAAGCATTTTCACCAATGCTAGATAAACATTCAAATAATCATCAGCGCAAAAACCAGTGACTGTGTATCTACCAAACAAATCGTCATTGTCTTAAAAAAAATCAAAAACCTAACAAGTTGTAGCAATAACGCATACCCACACATCCAATTGAATCGGGGCAGAGGCCCTTTCCATTAACAACACTGAGCTATCGACATAAGGAGAGTAATTGTGTCCTTTGAAAGTGCAACCGATAATGTAGGGTTTACCATTGTTATAACCGAGACAGTGACTATATACTAACCAACTCGACTGTCATACGACCAACTGGGTGAGTCTGTTCTCAAAATAGTCGACAATTATACAACCATCCAACAAAAATCGAGTCGTAAAACAATAGGTCAGGCTGGTCTTCTTAAAAAACTTCCAGACTGGAGGGTCGAGGTTGTTCCGTAGTCAACACAGGGAGAGAAGAGCCACTCCTTTTAATGGAAAAACCTCCAAGGCCACGATGCATACAGGACGAACCACGACTCGTACGTGGTTGGGCACAAATCCATGATAGGGGCCATAACTGAAAGGTAGGGCTCTAGTCTAGCCTGGCAAAGGTTATTTAACGCATGGAGGGTATAACCCTCACACTCTTCGGTTGACAATCACAGCAAAGAGGTGAAAACAAGGCTAGGGAAGGACAGGAACCTCATTTCGTGACTCCCAGTGGTGCAATCAACCAATGCTGAAGTGAAAAAAAAATTCGACCATTAAACCCATGAAGGCCAGAGACTAGATTTAGAGACAGTGCGTGAAGGTAACTATCCACCCAATACTAAACAAAAATCCTCCAACCAAACAGTAGTGATAACAAATAGCTATCACCAAGGAATACCAATAACCTCGACCAACTCAAAATCGTTACAGGAAGAACCATTCACTCTTCATTTCCAGAAACCAAATTTCACACAGTTGCAACACTTAGGAAAATACAAACCCATACACCTGAGCCAGTAATCATTTCATAACCAGAGTAAAATCATGAATGGCCAAAAAAGACATACCTGTAATCGAATTCCTTAAAACAAGGGTTGGTCGAACAGTTTCTCCCTGCCAAAAATTTGGAGCATAACCCAAGCAGCAAGATCGAACAATAGCCCGACTAGGGTGGCCGCTAATAGGATGGGTAAAGGTGATGTGCATTAAATTCACATCGCCTCCATCCCAAATGCATTAATTCATCAGTACATGCCAACACATTATTCATTAACCATTAATCAAACCATGTATTGAAAGCATCACTGTATTAACAGCCAATAGCACAACTTATGCCATACATAATTCAAATCCCATATAATTCAACCATTCGCATAACCAATAGCACCATTAATTTTCCAAATGCGCCATCAACATTTCATACTATGTGCGTACTAACCATATAACCCGATCAAAATTTCATATCCATTTTCTTGTTAGCTATAGGTTAACTATAATCATCCAGTATTTTCATGCATGTAGTATAGTTAGGATAGCTTTAAAATCTTCCCCTTGCATTTTTTTCTCATTTCCTTCAAATTATTCGCATGTGGTATTGCAGAACTAGGTCCCTTTTCCTTGCATTCGTTATAGTATTTTGCCTTTCTCAAAACCGCCTTTCATGTAATTTCACCCACATGGTTTTTGTGCAGGTGTGAGAAGAACTGATAACAATGATATTAGTGAATAGCACATGTTGTAGTAACATAAGGAATCAATGATACATAAGCTCAAATCATAACCAATAATAAACAAGATCTTCATCAACCATGTAAGTTGTGTCACACAACATCATAACCTCAAAAAATGAACAGATATGATCTTCGATAGTACAAGGGAGTCCCACCTACTAGTATTTTTTAGTTTTATAATAATAGGCTTTAGCATTACTTTGCGGGCAAAACTATGTTGATGTTTTTAATCGTCAACAACATGTAGACATTGTTTGCCTATTTCTATAGGTATACTTCATATGGCAATTTTGTCAACCCGAGAAGCACATCTTGTAATATAGGTTGTCTAATTGTACAATGCACAATTGTTGAAGGTTTGAATGGCAACGATGAGGCAATGTCTATATATGTAAGAGCATTTTTTACTGCATCGTAGACAATCAATTGTGCCATCATTTATGAAAGTAGAGGCAAAAGCAGGAGATTTGCATTTGGCACATACAGGCTCGAAGGGGGTCGAGTACGCATTTGCTACAACCAAAACACCCTCAAATTGTGCACGTGAGCATAGTAGTTAAAATATTGAACAATATAATATATATGTGTACAACAAAAAAGATGCACAAAATTGTTTAAGGCAATTTTTATGTGCAAAGTGTGGATGGAATTGTAGATGTATACGTACAACAGTTGTAGAGCTAGTTAGTTTCTTGAAATCATGTATTATGTTTGTTCGCAATTCTGTTACAAATGTTGCTTGGGTTGTGCGAAAGATACTTTCTTTAACATCTATTTTCTTTGTTATATTTTTGAAGAGCATAAGTGGAAATTGTCTTTTATGCAATTGTTGTTCCATTGAGGAAAACAAATTTGAATAGGTGTCTAACAATTGTAGTTGCAACATGGAACAGTGTAATAGTTGTGTAATATAACTGACATATATGAGTATGTGAAAGTAAAGGACAAAACTGGGTATGCAGAACGGTACCATTTCCTTGTCATTGTCTGAGTCTCCATATTTTATATGGAGAATATGTTGTGAGCCAACTTTTCTCACGAGTGTGACAGTTGCACCAATGGTTCTTGTTATAGCACAGTTTGTAATTTAGGTCAAAGGCTAAAGGATAGATGTCAAACTGGCGTAACAGGAACCTTCCCCACCCAATTTCACCTCAATGGGGAGGTTATTTTTGTTTAAGGAGGTTAGCCCAGGGGAGACGTCCCCGACAACTTGGGGTTTTGAAGAGGCTAAGGTATAAAGTCAAGTTTAAAGTTTCCTCCTCACAGGTTACCACCAAGATCAGACAGTCCGGCTAATCAACCAATAAAGAAGTGTATGCCCGAATGAAAACACTTGCCCGGGACAAGACAACAATAATACAGTATATATGCAGGCTATAACTCAATGGGTTAGTACTTCAATGACTATTTGATATCAATTAATAACCAATGTAGAAATAATAGATATCAATGAGGTCAATGTTTTATCAATTAGCTATGGAAAAAGCATCAATTCATTAATAACTATCAAAATGATCAAGCCAACAATGTATCCAACCAACACTTTACTCAATAAATGCTTTAAATCATCATCTAATTGCCTATATTCAACATTTGTTGCGTCAAGATGAGATAACCAACTATGACGTCAGCCTTAATTAGGTTAGTTTGTTAGTTAGGGTTTCAAAAATTCAAAGTTCTGAAAGTTGTTTTGGATACTAGGAAATCAACGTTGGAGGCTAGAAATCAGTGCCTTAGGGTATATGTAGTCAAACAAGATAAAGGCACAAGGTTTTGAAAGGATGAAGACTTAAAGACAAGACGGAAGGGTTCTAAAGCACTGCAAAGGCAGGGCCCTAGAATCAAAACCCTAGGGGAAAGAGGATCACTCTGGTGTTTCTTAAGAAAGGCCTCATGCTCTTTCCTCCTTCCTTAGGTCAACTTGGCAAAACGGCTAGCATAGATGATAAATTTAACTAAAGGATGAAGTGAGAGAAAGTGTTGTAAAGACAAGGCTTTCAAACCCTAGAAGATGATGGCCCTAGGTGTAGATAACCTAGGCCTAGGACGTCACCCCCTTTTCAACCTATAAAATTCAATGCTAGC